>BOPN01002054.1:167500-170000 GCA_017312705.2 Penaeus japonicus | reverse complement strand
CTTAACTCTCCCTTGATTCCTCTTACCTCCCTCTTGAGTCATTTCATTTCATTGATTCCTCTTACCTCCCTCTTGAGTCATTTCATTTCATTGATTCCTCTTACCTCCCTATTAAGTCATTTCATTTCATTGATTCCTCTTACCTCCCTCTTAAGTCATTTCATTTCATTGATTCCTCTTACCTCCCTATTAAGTCATTTCATTTCATTGATTCCTCTTAGCTCCCTCTTGAGTCATTTCATTTCATTGATTCCTCTTACCTCCCTATTAAGTCATTTCATTTCATTGATTCCTCTTAGCTCCCTCTTGAGTCATTTCATTTCATTGATTCCTCTTACCTCCCTCTTAAGTCATTTCATTTCATTAATTCCTCTTACCTCCCTATTAAGTCATTTCATTTCATTGATTCCTCTTAGCTCCCTCTTGAGTCATTTCATTTCATTGATTCCTCTTACCTCCCTCTTGAGTCATTTCATTTCATTGATTCCTCTTACCTCCCTCTTAAGTCATTTCATTTCATTGATTCCTCTTACCTCCCTCTTGAGTCATTTCATTTCATTGATTCCTCTTACCTCCCTTTAAGTCATTTCATTTCATTGATTCCTCTTACCTCCCTATTAAGTCATTTCATTTCATTGATTCCTCTTACCTCCCTATTAAGTCATTTCATTTCATTGATTCCTCTTACCTCCCTTTAAGTCATTTCATTTCATTGATTCCTCTTACCTCCCTCTTAAGTCATTTCATTTCATTGATTCCTCTTACCTCCCTATTAAGTCATTTCATTTCATTGATTCCTCTTACCTCCCTTTAAGTCATTTCATTTCATTGATTCCTCTTAGCTCCCTCTTAAGTCATTTCATTTCATTGATTCCTCTTACCTCCCTATTAAGTCATTTCATTTCATTGATTCCTCTTACCTCCCTTTAAGTCATTTCATTTCATTGATTCCTCTTACCTCCCTATTAAGTCATTTCATTTCATTGATTCCTCTTACCTCCCTCTTGGATTCTCTTGATCCCTCTTTTCCCCTTGCGACCATGATAATTCGAACTCCTTATATCAACAGCTGACCCAATTTTGTCCAATTTTGCCGCAATCAGGCAATTTCCATCCTCATTTTCCACTCGCCCTTTTTAGAACATGTGGTTTCTTTTCTCATGAATAAATATTTTTCATTTCGATTTTTTTTTTTTTTTTGTAGTTTTTGTTCTGCAATTGCATGTCGGCTCTTTGCTACAAGGGATGTTAAGGGGACTAATTATCTTTTGGCAACTGATTACACAGTCACTGTTTTTTTTTCTTTCTTTTTTTTCTTTTAAAATAGGCTCGTGTACTCTTGATTTGAAAATCGATTTTTATTGCTTAAACGGAAATCATTAATGAGGGAAATAAAATGACTATCTTTTCTCTAATCATCACAAACTTTAGCTGTTAATTCATACATTCAGAGACTATACAGCCAACACAATCACAAAAGTATTAAATCATCAATTATGAAGTTAAAATCTAAATTACTTCTATTGCTTTTCTTATTGTTATCATCAGAGATAAACACTATCAAGACCAAAACAAAAACACAAAATAGTTTTGTACTTAAAAGTTTAAAGTATTTAATCAAACAAATGTTGCCACCAGTTAACTCGTATTTTCAAAAGAACTGCTAAACCTTTATCATTAACATGGTAATGACTGTTAGCGTTCTTGGTATTATCATTATTATCATTATCATCATTATCATTGTGGCTGTTACCATTACCCTTGATTTTAATCATGCTTGATATAGATGATACAAGTATTGGTATTATTGATATTGTTGTTGTTCTTGTTGCTATCATTATCATCATCATCATCATCATATTTATATCCTCATAATCATATGTATAAACATAAGTTATATATTTTTCTATTATTCTTATATAAACATTAACCATTCTTATATAAACATTATCATTCTTATATAAACATACTTATTCTTATATAAACATACTTATTCTTATATAAACATTAATCATTCTTATATAAACATTATTATTATTATTATTCAAAATCATTATTCTTATATAAATATCATTAGATAAAAGTGATGGAGAAGGAAATGTTTTAAATCGAATTAGAAAGTTATTAGATAGCATTTTTTTTTAGTTCATTATCACGCAGAATTAAAACAAAATGCTATGGAACGGAGTTGGGTGACAATGGAAGAGAAAGAGAGAGAGAGAGAGAGAGAGAGAGAGAGAGAGAGAGAGAGAGAGAGAGAGAAACATAAGTAAAATAAATCCAGAAAACGAAAGAGAAAGCGAATAAAAATGAAAAATGAAAAACCCAGAGGGATAGGCTTATGCAAGCGAGCGAATGAGGATTGTCTCTCGAAGGGTCCATGTATTGGGAGGAAGCAGAGAGGCTCAGGGAAGACTTTATGTAGCAATATATGGACAATATGTGCAACAGTATATGGGTTCATTTTCATGCAGAGAAGAATGGTCATGTGCACAGCTGA
>BOPN01002054.1:100000-102500 GCA_017312705.2 Penaeus japonicus | reverse complement strand
ACTATATGCAATTCCGCTTCCCTTCCAAACTCAATGTAATATTCCCCTGCTGATTACATGTTCGTTCTGCAGTTTCAGCGAATTTCTGGTCGAAAAAATGAGTCAAATTATATGAATTTAAAGTATCACTTCTACTGGAGCGTCCAAATAATTTTGTCTTTTATTACCCCGATCCATTGGAAATGATTAGCGAAGTCAGAAAGGGTCAGGTGGGTTGATTATCTATACCTGAATGGGCTTATATCATCATCCATCCGAAGCTTAAGGATTTGACGCATTAAAAGTAGGAAGATGAAGCTTGACTTAAGAATTGATACGACAAGATGGCGGATTAAGCTTCTTCGCGTAGCCGGTGCCTTGTTAGAGCCATAGGAAGCCATCGCGTTGGTAGATTGTTTCGCGCTGTGTTTGGCTCTTGACGCACATACAAACACATACACACACACACACACACACACATACACACACACACACACACACACACACACACACACACACACACACACACACACACACACACACACACATATATATATATATATATATATATATATATATATATATATATATATATGTATGTATATATATATGTATATATATATGTATATATATGTATATATATTTATTTATATATATTTATTTATATCCTTTCTCTAACATCTTTTTATAATATAAGTCACATAGAAAAGCTTGGCTTCTGATGTACACGGACCAAGACATTCCAACACACACATTAAAACAATACAACACAATACAATACAAATCAAATGCACAGACAGACAGACAGACAAACACATTCGTTTTTGCCTCTTCATACTGATATAACTCCTTTAGATAATTACTAACTGTACAATAGGCACTTATCAGAAAAGGAGGATGCATAGGATGAAAACCAGAAGAAGAAGAAGAAGAAGAAGAAAAAAAAAAAATAGATTACGTCATTTTGTTGAGCAAAGGAGAAAAGTTTCTTCTGGACCGGATGTTGTCTGCGCTCTCCCGTTTCTTGTCGGCTTTGGTTTATCTCTGGAAGTTTGTTTCGTTTCCTTTGTTTGACTGTCTGTCTGTCTACTTCTCTTCTTCCTCCTTCTCTATCTCTCTCTCTCTCATTCTTTCATTCTCAGTCACTCACTCTCTCTCTCTCCTTCCTTCTCTCTTTTCCCCTCTCTTTCTCTCCCTCTCCCTTTCCCCTTTCTCTATCCCTACCCCCCCCCTTTCTCTTCTCTCTCTCTCTCTCTCCCCCCTCCTTCTCTCTTTTCCCCTCTCTTTCTCCTTTCTCTATCCCTATCCCTCCCTCTCTCCCCTCTCTCTCTCTCCCTCTCTCTTTCTCTCCTTCCCTTCCTACCTCCTTCTCTCTTTTCCCTTATCTCTCTCCCTCTCCCCCACCCTCTCTCTCTTTCTCTCTCTCTCTCACTTTCTCTTGCTCTCTCTCTCCCTCCTTCTCTCTTTTCCCCTCTCTTTCTCTCCCTCTCCCTATCACTACCCCCCCCTCCTCTCAGTATGGTCAATTCGGGAATGTTCTTTTTCAAAACTGTAAAAAAGGCGTGATAGCCATTTAAGATACGGAGGTCGCGTGTATACGTAATACTGATGGCTGTTAATGATCACAGCTGATTTTAGGATTAATGACGAGGCATATGATTTCGACGAAATGTCATTGTTTTACGGTTAAAGCAATGTGTAAACGTAGCATCTTTTTTTTTTAATTTTTATTTTAACTATGTATAAGTTCGCCCTGTTCAGGATGTCTCGAAACCAGTATTGTACTCCAAAGAAAGAAAACCGTTCTATTGAATAACTAATTTATGGTTGGTAATGAAGATCGCAAAAAAAAAAATAAATAAATAAAAATAAATAAATAAAATAAAACAGCGGACAAAATAAGATGAATCTCAGAAAAACGTTGCTCGAATTCGTATCCAACTGTTCACGATATTCTCCGTGTCTTGTTCTTCATCGCCATCAGGCTAGGGAGAACACAAGGATATTTTCTAGATAACACTGGTTTCTCCTCCCAAACGATCAGCGGAAACCGATACGCGGGAGAGAAACCACTAAAAAGTCACACGATTTTACTAATAAGAAGGTCAGATTGCTCGTAAATTCGCAACATGAAAGCCTTTTAGTTAATTTTATAACGCTAACAAGAGACTCCTTCTTCTTCTTCTTCTTCTCAGCTTGTAAGGGTCCGTAGTTGGACATAAGCTTTCCCCAATTCTTTCCATCTTTGCCGATCCAGCGCTATTATCTATTTGTGTTTCTAATTTCATACAATTGCACCAAGAGTATTTTTTTTGTGAAATATGATAGAAATCATCGTTAGGATTACGATAATTTCCGTAAAACATATTTAGTTCAGAATCTCAAACACAGATGGCACCACGCTCTCCTGGCTAATACCCACGATTTCCTCTTTCGAACGTCTGCCAAAACACCTTAAGTCGAAGAATACAAGAGGAATACAAGACTTCGGTTTCGGTGAAGCTTCGTGAACGAACTTCTC
>BOPN01002054.1:60000-67500 GCA_017312705.2 Penaeus japonicus | reverse complement strand
TCAAGAGATCCTGTGCTGAGTTTGTTTCTTGTTTTAGTTTTAACATTAGTTATGTGGGAAAATACCTGCCTAACAAAGGATGTACTGAGTGGAATACAGTATGAGTTCAGTGCAATAACTGCCAGTTCTTTGTAACAATTTTCCTCAATTGCATTTTCATGATGTAATACATGACACCAAAATTTCACTGGGTCTTTGGGTATTTCAAATTCAGGGAATTCTTTCTTTTCCAGTTTGTTTTCAGTGATATTTTTTCATACTGATTCTCACCTTCTTTGACATCAAAGCCCTTTCTCTCTTGCTAAGCTTACATAAGCGGGAAGATCACAAAATTTTGGTCTAATTTGACTGAGAAATTTCTGTGGACTAAGATATTTGATGTAGTACATTGTCATTGTTGTTTTATCAATCGTTTTATCAATCTGGTTTTATGGCCTTATGCATAAAATCAAGACAGCGTTGCTTAATTGCTAGTTTCTTGTCAGAGGTGAGGGTGCTAGATTTTAAATCATACTCAAATTCATCCAAGTTTATCATCACTCATTAACCAGGGAAACTGTCTCCGCTGGATATTTCTGTAGACTTTCTGGAGCAAAAAATTGCGTAGTTCTTCCAGTTCTGGACGTGTACTGGCTGGTGCTACACCCGTCAGTACACGTACCTGCAACATTAGTATGTGATTTATTGGTGAATAATCCTTATTGAAATTTATATTTATGAACCCAGTATGGATTTTAGAAATAGGACAGAAAAGGACAGTTTTAAAGTTGTCCTTTTTTCATGAAAACTTGCGGACAGTTGGATCTCAAATAGGACAGACTGTCCTTAAAAGGACAGACCTGGCAACCTTGTCTCTCTCTCTCAACCTCTTCCTCCTCCCCCTCTCTCTCTCGCTCTCAACGAAAACATTGTAAAGTTTTAATCTACTTTATTCCTTTATTTACCATCTTGGCTAACTACACACACTTGGTAGAGCTTTGATCCGTGACCATAACGAGGAATTCAAGATATATCAGGATTATGTCTTCCGGTATATTGGAAGAAAAATAACAACCACAGTCGTTCATATGTTCATTTATAACCAGAGAGAGAGAGAGAGAGAGAGAGAGAGAGAGAGAGAGAGAGAGAGAGAGAGAGAGAGAGAGAGAGAGAGAGAGAGAGAGAGAGAGAGAGAGAAAGAGAGAGAGAGAGAGAGAGAGAGAGAGAGCTAGAAAGAGAGAGATAAAAAGAGAGATCGAGAATTAGATAAAAAGAGAGAGAGAGAAATAAAGAGAGAAAGATAGATTGGAAGAGAGAGAGAAAAAGATAGAGTGAACGAGAAAGAGAAAGAAAGAGAAAGACAGAGCGATCGAGAATTAGATAAAGATAGAGACAGAAAGAGGGAGACAGAGAGAGAGTTTGAGAGATAGATAGATAGATAGATAGAGAGATGAGTAGAGAAAGATAGATAGAGAGAGAGAGAGGGAGATGAAGAGAAAAAAGATAGATAGACAGAGAGAGAAAGAGATAGAGAGACAGACAGACAAAAGAGAAAGATAGAGCGATAGAGAATTAGATAAACAGAGAAGAGAGAAAGATAGATAGATAGACAGATATAGAGAAAAAAACACAGAGATAGACAAAGAGAGAGAGAGATAAAAAGCGACTGAAATAGCGAGAGAGAGAGAAAGAGAGAGATAAAAAGCGACAGAAAGAGAGAGAGAGATAAAGAGAGAAAATAGATAGATAGAGAGAGTGAGAGAGAAAAAGATATAGAGAGATAAAAAGAGAGACAGGGAGAGAGAGAGAGATAAAGAAAGAAAGATAGAGAGGGGGAGATAAGGAGAGAAAGATAGAGAGAAACGGAGAGATAAAGGGAAAGACAGAAAGAGAAAGAAAGATAGATCGAGCAAGAAAGAGGAAGATAGATCGATCGAGAATTAGATAAAGATAGCGACAGAAAGAGGGAGACAGAGAGAGAGAGAGAGAGAGAGATAAAGAGAGAAAGATAGATAGGAAAAGAGAGATAGAAAAAAATCGATCAAAAAATCGAAAATTAAATAAAGATAGAGTTAAAAAGAGGGAAACAGAGAGAGAGAGAAAACGATCGAAAATTAGATAAAGGGAGAGAGAGAGAGATACAGAGACAGAGAGAGAGAGAAACAAAGAGAGAGAGAGAAAACGATCGATAATTAGATAGATAGATAGATAAAGAGTGAGAGAGAGACAGAAACGGAGAGAGAGAGAGAGAAACAGAGAGAGAGAGAAAACGAGAATTAGATAAAGAGAGAGAGAGAGAAAGAGAGAGAGAGAGTGAGACAGAAACAGAGAGAGAGAGAAAGAAACAGAGAGAGGGAGAGAGAAAACGATCGAGAATTAGATAAAGAGAGAGAGAGAGAGAGAGAGAGAGAGAGAGAGAAAACGATCGAGAATTAGATAACGAGAGAGACAGAGAGAGAGAGAGAGAGAGTGTAACCACTCACTGGTGCCACTAATTGTAACCAGCTTGCTGGCAACAGTTGTAACTCACCACTGGGAGCAGTTGTAAGCACCCGATGCTAGCAGTTGTATAGGTCAGAGCTGTTCGCTCTTGTCTGTCTGTCAGACCTCTCTGTCTCTGTCTGTCTCTGGGTCCTTGTGTGTCCTTAAGTACAGATCTTGAGTCAACTTTCTACGACTGAAGCCTAAGGTGACAAACACAGCTGCCTAGAGAAGCTAGTGTTCCAAGGCGGAAACGAACACCGGAAGCAGGATGCGTCAGGTCAAAACAGACTGCCAGTGATATTGCACTGAATTAAGAAATATATGATCAATGTCTTGGGTCGCATGATGCACAATACCAGTGCCTTACAGAGAGAGAGAGAGAGAGAGAGAGAGAGAGAGAGAGAGAGAGAGAGAGAGAGAGAGAGAGAGAGAGAGAGAGAGAGAGAGAGAGAGAGAGAGAGAGAGAGAGAGAGAGAGAGAGAGAGAGAGAAAGCGATCGAGAATTAGATAAAGAGAGAGACAGAGAGAGAGAGAGAGAGAAAGAGAGAGAGTAAGCGATGGAGAATTAGATAAAGAGAGAGACAGAGAGAGAGAGAGAGAGAAAGAGAGAGAGTAAGCGATGGAGAATTAGATAAAGAGAGAGAGAGAGAGAGAGAGAGAGAGAGAGAGAAAGCGATCGAGAATTAGATAAAGAGAGAGAGAGAGAGAGAGAGAGAGAGAGAGAGAGAGAAGAGAGAGAGTAAGCGATGGAGAATTAGATAAAGAGAGAGAGAAAGAGAGAGAGAGAGAGAGAGAGAGAGAGAGAGAAAGCGATCGAACATTAGATAGATAGATAGAGAGAGAGAAAGAGAGAGAGTAAGCGATGGAGAATTAGATAAAGAGAGATACAGAGAGAGAGAGAGAAAGCGATCGAGCATTAGATAGATAGATAGTGAAAGAGAGAGAGAGAGAGACAGAGAGAGAGAGAGAGACAGCCATACAATTGATGACCTGAATAACTTATAGCGTGACTCGGCGGCACAGACATCCGT
Organism: Penaeus japonicus; assembly: GCA_017312705.2. Taxonomy (NCBI): domain Eukaryota; kingdom Metazoa; phylum Arthropoda; class Malacostraca; order Decapoda; family Penaeidae; genus Penaeus; species Penaeus japonicus. Next base: position 64,006 of record BOPN01002054.1, on the reverse strand, counting down.
GGATTGTGTGATCAATATACAGCAAGAAAAGCATCAGTCTTCATCCTTTCTTCGTCTTCTTCTTCCTCCTCTTCTTCGTCCTTCTTATTATCGTTATTTGTTTCTTTCTTCTTCCTTCCATACTTCTCTTTTCTCTTTTTTTCTGTTTATCCTTTATATTTATATCTTTATTCTTTTTTTTATCGTCGTCCTTCAGCTTTTCCTACTATTAATCCTTCTCCTCCTCCTCCCTCTCATCATCATCACCATCACCACAATCACCATCACTACCATCATCATCATCATCATCATCATCATTTTTCTTTTTTTTTCTCAGTACTGATATCGAAGGTGATGATGAAGAGGAAGAAAAATAATGATGATGATGATGATGATGATGATGGTGATGATGATAATGATAATGATGATGATAATGATGATGATGATGATGATGATGATGATGATGATGATGATGATTATGATTATGATGATGATGATGATAATAATGATATGATGATGATGATGATAATGATGATGAGGATGATGATTATGATGATGAGGATGATGATGATGATTATGATGATGATAATGATGATGATAATGATGATGATAATGATGAGGAGGAGGAGGAGGAAGGAAGAAAGGAGAAGGTCAAGAACAACAGCATTTTCTTCTTCCTACTTTTCCTCCTCTTCTCGTTTATCACTTTATATTTCTTCATCCTCCCCTTTTTCCTCTTTCTCATTCTTCTGTTTCTTCCTCCTCCTTTTTCTCTTCTTCTTCCTATTCTTCCGCCTCTTCTTCTTCTTCTTCTTCATTATCTGTTTCTTCTATTTTCTTCTTCCGCCTCCTTCTCTTCCTCCACTTCTCCCTCTTGTTCTTTTTCCTTCCTTCTCTTCTTCGCGTCTCCCTCTTCTTCTTCCTTATCATTTACCCCATATTCATTATCATCATAAGGTCTGCAATGTAAGCTGTGAGAAAGAGAGAGAGAGAAAGTGAGCGAAAGAGAGAGAGAAAGGGAGAAAGAGAGAGAGAGAAAGTGAGCGAAAGAGAGAGAGAAAGGGAGAAAGAGAGAGAGAAAGGGAGAAAGAGAGAGAGAAAGAGAGCGAAAGAGAGAAAGAGAGAGAGAAAGAGAGCGAAAGAGAGAGAGAAAGGGAGAAAGAGAGAGAGAGAAAGTGAGAAAGAGAGAGAGAGAATAAATGAGAAAAAGAGAGAAAAAAAAGTGAGCGAAAGAAACACTTCCAAAGACATAAAACTCAAACGGAAGAGAGAGCGAAGGGGAAAAGAAAGATAATTGGAAAGAAATATAAAGAAGGGGAGAGGCAAGAGAGACAGAAGAACCTTGTAACTCTTTGATTAAAAAGAGTGAAAGAGGGAGAGAAAGAGGGAGAGAATTGATGGTGGAGAAAGGGCCAACGCTGTTAACAAGATAACGAAGAGGGGCGGTTAAAAGACAGGAAAGAATAGAGACAAAAATGAATAAAAAAGAAGAGAAAAGGAAAAACTATTGAAATAACATTAAACGATATCTGTCGATAATAACAAGGCAGACGCACGATAATATATATATATATATATATATACATACATATACATATATATATATATATATATATACATACATATATATATATATATATATACATATATATATATATATATATATATATTATATATATATATATATATATATATATATATATATATATATATATATATATATATATATATATACGATATCACAAGCGATTATGATAATGGCGGTTGACACCCCTGCCAGTTAATAAGAGTAATGTATCTTCCTCTTGTGATGTATTACCCTAATATTACATGATAACATAATATCAATACATAACAGAATCCAAGATGTGAGATCCAAAAATAGTTTTCTGTAATCAGTTAAGGGGCTTTAAGCATATATCATTTTTATATTTATTATTGTTATACAAATCTTGGGAGAGAAAAAAAGTAAAAGTTATTTTGTCAAAATTTGTGAAATCTGTTTTTTCCATTACGGGGTTATCTTTGCTTGTTGTTAGCAAGGTGTTGTATTTATTTATTCTTATTATCATGGTTATTCTACTTATTGTCTGATTATTAGTTTCATTCTTTTTGTCTTTGTTATTTTCGTCATTCTTGTTTTATGAACGATGTAGCTCCTTTAGTTTTTGTTGTTGTTATTTTTATTAGTATCGTTACTTATATCCTTACTATCACTATTATCATTACTGTTATTATTTCCATTATCATTATCATAATTATTATCATTGTTATCATTAGTATCACTATAATCATTAACATCAAAATTACTATCATTATTTTGATCATTGTTATTATTATTATCATCATTATTATCATTAGTATCACTATAATCCTTAACATCACTATTACTATCATTATTTTTATCATTGTTATTATCTTTATTATCATCATTATCATCTTTATCATTATCATCGTTGATATGATTATCATTACCATCACTATTATTTTGAAATCCTTCTCATCATCGTTATCATTCAGGATCGTCATCACTTTTACAATTATCAATATTATTTTTTTTATTTTGTCACTAGTATATTGATGTTTATATGTTATCACTTTTATTAGTATCATCTCCCATTTTATTATTAGTATGATTATTGCTTCATTATCATTTTTATTTGTATTGCTATTATCATTTATATCATTTGTAAAATTATCAGTATCACTATTACTATAATCTTTATTATTACCCTCATTATTATTATGATTGTTATCAATTTCAGTATCGTTATTATCAGCATTACTATTGATATTATGATTATTGTTATTATCATCATTATGATTATCATTATCATTAGTACAATTTTTATCAAAATTATTTACTTTTAATGCTACTACAACTGCTATAATTATAATAATTATTGGTATCATCATTATCATTTTTGCTATCATTATCATAATGACAATAATAATTACAACCATAATGATTAGTGCTATCATTATTATCATTAGGATTATTATCATTATCACTGATATCATATTATCATTATCATATCAAGTGGTATTTTCATTTACATATTTCTAATATCAATAATCCCACTCTTACCTTATCTATCAACATTAGTATCATTAGCCTTGTTATTATCATTATTAACATCTTTATTAGTATAACCGTTATTATCATTATCATAATTATGATTATGATCGTTTTTAGCATTACCATTAGCATTGTCATTATCATTTTCATCATCATTATTATCATTATCATCATTGTTATCATCATTATCATCACAAATGTTATGATTGTTATTGTTGTTATTATTCTTATCGTTATTATCATTATATAATTATCATCCCCATGATAATTACCACCATTATCATAATAATCTTATAATCACTATCATGATCACTGTCATTATCAATATTATAATTAAGGCCATTTTTATTTTATTTTATCCGATATAATATCTATTCTCGTAGTTTCCACCACTTGCTCTAAAAAAAAAAAAAAAAAAAAAAAAAAAAAAGAGCTGACTTCTCACTTCACTTTACTTCACCTCACTTCACATTTCACGATTCCTTATCTCCTTCATAATTTCCTCGGGCTGTTGGTTCGAGTATGAGATGTCTCTCTCCTCGTGAGATAAAATGTGCTATTTAGGCCTCAAGGGAAAAAAGGAGGAGGTGGACAGGGGGAGAGGGAGAGGAGGAGGGGAGGGGAGGGGGATAGGCCTATCTTATGAACGTCTCAAGTCACGCATTTTTGGTGCATTACTATAATAGGTTCATCACTGGGGTAGAGGGACGAACCGTAATGAAAGTAGAGAGGGTCATCTTAGTTATCTGTTATCTGTCTACAGCTTCGGGGTGTTTTGTGTTTGTTTGTTTTTATTTGTGTTTGTTTGTGTGCGTGTGCTTTTATGTGTGCGTTTGTTTGTTTTTATTTGTGTTTGTTTTTGTGTGTGTTTGTTTGTATGTGTGTTTGTTTGTATGTGTGTGTTTGCATGTGTTTGTGTGTGTATGTGTGTGCTTGTTTGCTTGTATG
>BOPN01002054.1:40000-42500 GCA_017312705.2 Penaeus japonicus | reverse complement strand
ATATATATATATATATGTATATATATATATATATATATATATATATATATATATATTTTATATATACATATATATATATATATATATATATATATATATATATATATATATATATATATATATATATATATACATACATATATATGTGTATATATATATATATATATATATATATATTTATATATATATATATATATATATATATATATATATATATATATATATATATATATATATTATATATGAACATATAAACACATTTAAGACACATGTAATGTAAGAATTATTATATATATACCGTATATGTCATAGCGTAACCTTATCTGACCTCAGTGCAGCTTAAGGTCACTGGATGATTAAGGATTCTGATGAAAAACAATTCTCACAATACTGAATTCATCAAGTAATTAACTTCAGCATCCGGAATAGAGCAATGAAGATGAAAAAGATGATTATTATAACAAGCGTCACAATTCTATAAGAAATTACAGTATAACTTTATTTCATGCTTTTATCAAGAACATGATGGCAATGATAATGATGAGAATGATTATGATAGTGAGAGTGATAATAATCATATCAGTGATCTTAATAAGGATAATATCTCAGCTGTAATATAGATAATGAGGATTATGGTAATGATAACACCAATGAAGATAATAATAATAATGATAGTCGTAGTAGCAGTGGTAAATTACAATATCAACACAATGAAGAATGGAATCAGACATGATAATAAGTGATAATAATTATAAGAATCAACACAACTAAATAAAAAATAACAACAACAACAATATTAACGATAACGATTAATAATAATGATAAAGACAAGGAATTTGATGTATAGCGTTGTTGTTGGTGCTCTCCCTTGTTTGAAAAGCTTAATGATAATTTATTAATTTTCACACTAGTTGAATCGTTTTCTAGAATGTTCTCGTGCTTCGTGTGTGTGCGAGTGAATCCATTGGTTCACCTCTACCTGGTTCGGATCGGGTTCATGAATCCGAACCCTTGTTTACCCTGGTCGTGATCCAGTGTTATCTGTTCTTTGGCTTCTGGTTCCACGACTAAACACTTGTAAGTAAGTACAGTGCGGTATTGTGCATTTCTTGACTGTTTCATTATATCTATAATGATGATGAAATGCGTTATCTCAAAAGTAAGTCATTAGAGTGTAATACTCCAGCCTCCATTTTTGAATATGGGAAGAACTTTTAACTGAATGTTGCTACAAAGCTACTAGCCATTCCTAATCCTCTGACTCTGGTGACTGAGCGTTGCTACATAACGACTAGCCATTCCTAATCCTCTGACTCTGGAGAGGAACGTTGCTACATAGCTACTAGCCATTCCTAATCCTCTGACTCTGGTGACTGAACGTTGCTACAAAGCTACTAGCCATTCCTAATCCTCTGACTCTGGTGACTGAACGTTGCTACATAACGACTAGCCATTCCTAATCCTCTGACTCTGGGTAGTCTCAGGTTACTTCAAGATTATCTTTTATCGAGACTGCCTCAAGATTATCGCCGTCTACCTTTTACTATTTGGAAAATTACCTTCTTTTTTGTTGGTGTGAAAACGTGTAAACTGTATATTATTGTGAATAGGATTTCATATGAATATCTGTGTTTTATATCTATGACCTTTTTATATGAAAATCGTAAGGGTTTAAAAGAACCTAACACAGATTAATAAGAACTGTTAAACCCCTGACAGGTAATTTTGATGATGATGATGATAATGATAATGCTGATAGTAATAATAGTGATAATCATAAAGACAATAACGGTGATAGGAAAAGTAATGATAATGATAATAATGATAAAAATTAAAACAATAATCATAATGATGATAAAAATAACAATAATAAGGATAACTTTGATAATAGTAAAATCAATGAGAATGAGAATAATGCTAATAATCAAATAAATGAGGAGAATAACCAAAATGTTAATGAAAGACAATGGGAATGATGGTGATAATAAACATTATGATAATAATGATAGTAATCATACTAATGATAACAATGGCAATAATAGAAACGATGATAATGATGATAGTAACAATGATAATGCTTATGATGATAATAATTATTACCGTTATTAGCAACATTATCGTCATTGATATCATCATTATTATTATTATCATTGTCATTATCATTATCATCATCGTTATTATAATCATTATCATTTTTACTATCATTATTGTAATAACATTAGTAATTAGTATAACAGTGATGGTGACAATGATTATGATAATAGTAATGAGAATAATAACGACAAGAATAATCAGTACTACTATCATTATCAATAATAATAGTGATGATAACTATAATGATAATGATATCAATCATCATTATGATTTCCATAATAGGGAAATCATAAACAAGAATAAAAATGATGATAGTAGGTACATAATTATTTTCATGGGGGGCGGAGAGAGAAAGAGAGAGGGGGCCGGAGAGAGAGAAAGAGAGAGGAGGGAATAGAGAGAGAGA
>BOPN01002054.1:30000-32500 GCA_017312705.2 Penaeus japonicus | reverse complement strand
TACATGGAGACACATAAATAATCATCAACTTTATTGCATCCCAAACTACTTTTAAAATCCGAAACAGATCGTTAGGACGTATCACATTTCAATCTCTGGCCAAACGTTGTATTCAGCTCGCACTTACCAGGGGGCTAAGCCGGTTACTCCCGTCCGGACCAGTTGCAAGCTAAGCCTTCGTCTCGAGTCCCTCTCCCTGTGTGCAATACCTCGTGATTCTGTGAGTAGCGACTCGGCTTCGCTAACTACACCACGGAAGGTAGCTGTTCCTCTCTCTTTCTTCCCGTTTCCCCATTTCCGTTTCCATTATATCCTTCCTTTTCTTCCTATTTCTATTTCTTTTTCTGTGGGGGAACGTGCGTAAATTTAGGCCCTGGTTCATTTCGGGATCATGGGCGTAGATTGGAGGGGGTTTTGTTATAACGTATGGGCGTGTTCTTGAGTGCCAGTCTCTTTGTGTTGTTCGCTAACCATCGGAGAAAAAATGTTTCTAACAAATTTTGGAAATCATGAAAGAATTGTGTTGGATGTGCAGTTGTGCCGAAGGAGCCTAAAGTATTTGACGATTTCGGAAGTGGAGCATCTAGATAAAGGCTTTAACAGTAAAAGCAAAGGGAAATACAACGCGCTTGGTGCCACATCTGAAACCTTGCATAATTGAAGAAAAGTCTTGTAAGCCTAAAAGTTCAAATACGCCAGGAAAAAAAAAAAAAAAAAAAAAAAAAAAACATTCTGGCAATCAGAAAAAAAAAAATATTATTAATAAAAAGTCATCCAAACTACTCAAATATATATTGTGTTTCCACTGACTTGCCTTGACGGGAAATCAGGCATAATCATGCCACAAGCACACATAAAATTTGTAATTAGTAGCATAAAAAGAATATAAAATGATAGGTACAAATAGAAATGGACAATTTACTTTTAGTCCTTTAGGTAAAGATTAAAAGTAAAGAAAATTGCTTTTCGTAAGAGCTAACGGATGGAAATAATAACAGGGTTTAAAAAAATAACAGTGAAAGGAAAAAAAGAAGGTAGAAATAAAAGGATTTGGAAATGCCAGACAATCACACGATAGACTGTCTATCACGTGATACTTTCCGAGAGCTTTCCGTTTCCCTTTCAGTTTTCTTAAACCTTATTATCATTTCATCTGTTCCCTATTACGAAAAACACATTTATTTTCTTTTAGTCTCTATTTAAAAGAAATATTTCCTAAACTTACTTCGAGGTGTCCAATAACATTGATTTACTAGTTATAAGAATATGTCTATTTGGAAATCGTCAAATACTTCCAACAAAGTGTGAATTGTGTATCAAAATAATATAAAGTAAGATCTTAGCACTTCGTCGAGGCCTCAGGCTCTTTAGCAGGACTGACTAGCTGTCTCAGAAAATAATAGAAGCAAGAGATTATCATAATTATAACGCTTACTGTATTTTCCACAACACACGGAAGCATGAAACCAGCAAGAGCTCCTAGGTCTTAAGAACATATATTCTTTACTACATAATATCATTCTCTCTCATATACCAACAGTCCATTCTGCATAATCATAACCTAGTTATTCATTCTATTGTTTGTATTGTTTGTATTGTTTATGACTTTACAATCCCTCTGAATTCTCCAATATGAAATAGTCCATCTTCGCTCTCCAAGTAGCTAAGAATTTATTATAATTTATATGAATGTAATATCTGTAATCAAACGTATCAACGAAAAGACAAGTTTATTTATTGCTTGAATAATAGTTGAGTTACAATTATCCCGCATTGGGCATTGGTCATGTGACTGATAGAATATTTATAGATTGTGGTTGTAATTGGTATCATAACAACTTTATCCCAACCCAGCTGTAGGTATTGTGGTTATAAGGATAGTTCTTTCTGTTATCATCATTATGATTATTGTTATTTATTATTGTAATTACTCTCATTCTTATCATCAGCAGTAGTAGTGGAGGTAGCAGTTGTAATAGCAGTAGTAGTTTTAGTAACGATATTATTATTAGTAGTTGTAGTAATAGTAGTATCGTTGTATTTGTTTTTATTCATATCAATATTGTTTATGTTGTTATTGTTATTATCATTATTGCTGTGATAATTATTATTAGCATTATTATTGTTATCATCATTATCATTATCATTATTATCAATGTTAACATCATTGTCATTTTATCATTTCTTGTAATTATCATAATTACCATCACCATTGATACAATTGTTATTGACTACATCACTATCAATATCATTATTATTATCAAAATTATTGTCATCTTTAGCATTATTATTTTGATCATCATTATTGATACTGTCTTCAATTTAATAATTTCCTTCGCTGCGATCATCATTATCTTCATCATTGTTATCATTAATACCAAAGTTACCGCTTTTCGGCTCACCTCACAACCTCCCTCGCCGAAATTCTGAAATCCAATGTTCTTGTTTCCTTCAGAGCGAAAAAAACAAAACAAAAAACAAACACCCTATGTTACTGGAG
>BOPN01002054.1:0-10000 GCA_017312705.2 Penaeus japonicus | reverse complement strand
CTGTGTAGTTAGCCAAACCTTCCTAGTTGGGACACTTTTGGAAAGCGGGTCATGCTAATTATCTCAAATCAAAGAAGGTATGAACACTTTATAAACTATTACGGATTTGGACGTCATATTCGTTATTATCTTACTTGCATTTAAAGAAAAGCAGTCCTTGCATGAAATCCTGCAATGATACCTAATAAAGCAATGGCCAAAATTACTAGCTTGGAGTTAGAAAAGGGAGGAGGCGACGGGAAAGGTAGGCGTATTAAGACCAATTTTACCCCCATCCTCCCCCTCTTGTCATTCTTTCCACCTCATTTCCAACTCTTGCTCCTCCCTCATACACTCTGACTCACTTTATCAACCATCTTCCATCTTCCATTCTTTCTACTGATGTTGCAAGGAGAAAAGCTTTGCATCGAAACGTATTTGAGTAATGTATCTGAACAAGGGTGAAAGAATGCTTGGAAAAGAGCATATTAATAAACACATGCTTTATTTATGTAGATTTATATCGGCCCGATTTGATGAGATGTAAATTGAAGGATTAATGATACAGAATCAAGGAAACACGTTGTGCTTACGCGGAAACGTTCATACATTATGGGTGCTATACTTTGTAATTCTGATTGCATAAACAGCTCATAAAACAAATATATTTTTCACCACCACAAAAAAAAAAAAAAAAAAAAAAGAACTGGAGTAGCATTTAGTGTTATCTGTCACTGGCTGTTACGAATTGTGTTTAATACAAAACTTCATGTCAAAGGTGGTTTCGGACAGTGAATCTAGGGAGGAGGGGGGGGGGTATCTGACTTACTATACACGCAGAAACACACGCAATGAATCTACCTCTCTCTCTCTCTCTCTCTCCCCCCCCCCCATATAATCCAAAAATTTCCACATTTTTTCTTCGTTTCCATATTGCTGCAGGGTATAGAATGCCTCGCCGTGCTTTACAATGACTTTGCCTCAAACGCAACGAAAGAAAAAGAAAAAGAAGAAAAAGAAAAAAAAAGAAAAGAAAAAAAAGAAAAAAAAAAGAAAAAAAAAGAAAGAAAGAAAGAAAGAAAATATATATCCAGAAAGGCCCGAGTCCTAGTAGGTAAGTCGGGCAGTGAACGTGTTAGAAACTGCATGCAGAATTTACATATAAATCTACGTAGATTATTAACTCATAGTCTTAAACAGCATATCCTTACAGCGTCAGGCAACGATCTGATAAATTTTATTCATTAAAAATCATTGACGTAACCCTAACCACAAATATGGTTATCATTACCATTGCTTGACCAGAAAAGATTATTTAGTCTGGAGGAAATAACAGTTATCGTTACCAAATCATATCATAGATCATTATAATCATACCTTTATAGCAAAAAAACAAACCTGATATTGAGTGAGAGGATGTGAGAATATTCTTAGCATTAATAAGTTGCAAGACTATTAGCTGGGATATCACATGAAAAGATACTGTATGTGTATTTTATTGGTCTAATTCTGACTTTGAAACGGTTCTTTTGCTAATACTGCTACGTTAGATTGATTAATTTGAAAAAGAGGAGTTGCTCATTCATACTCATAAAAAAATGATGTAATGCATACTGTAATTTTTCGCCAGAGAGGAGCAAATGCTTCCATGTTAATTAAAAGGATAATTCCCTTGGGTAATTTCTTCCTTTCTTAGAGTTGCATGACTTGAAAACTCCCTCTCTCTCTCTCTCTCTCTCTCTCTCTACCCTCCTTCTCCCTCTCTCTACCCTCCTTCTCTCCCTCCCCCCCTCTCTCTCTCTCTCTCTCTTTCTCTCTTTCTCTCTCCCTCCCCCTCCCTCCTTTCCTCTCCCTCTCTCTCTCTTTCCCTCCCTCCCTCCTCTCTCCCTCTCCCTGCCTCCCTCTCCCTCCCTCCCTCTTCTCTCCCTCCCTCCCTCCCTCCCTCTCTCCCTCTCCCTTTCTCTCCTCTCTCCCTCTTCCTCTCTTTCTCTCCCACTACACTTCCTTATTGACCATCACAGCACGTCACTCTGCAACAAGTATTTCTCACTCTAAGACCATCACAACCTCCCAGTATTGCATTCCATTGTCACATCCATATAATCCCCTTGCTGATCTTCAATATAGATTTTGCAGCTTCTCTTTTAATAGAATTATTCTGCGGATTTTATCTTATTTCATGTTCATCATCGTTGTCATTATTACAGTATACTATTCTTTTTATTATTGTTTTGCTTATTAATACTTTTTATCATCGTCATTGTTATTATCCTCATTAAATAATATATAAGATGGAATAATGCTATGCCGCATTGATAAAGATGTACAACATATTTTTTACTATCCTTTCAGTGTTTTGTTTAAGATGTGTTCCAAGGTCAAAATTCTGGCTTACACCTTTTCTCCCTGTTGAGCTTTTGCAATAAAAGGCATTTCGTTGAGATGTTGATTTAACTCACCTGTAAGTATCCCTCCTTAGTTATATATATATATATATGTTGCAACAGCCAAGCCCGTAATATTTTCAACTGTTATGATATTCCTAAAATTTTCCCAATTTTCATATGTTCCACAAATTGACAAATTCATTACTCTCTCGGCCAAATATTTCTCTAATCTTTCATGATCTTCCTACTTTTCTGTCTCTCTCTCTGTTTCTCTCATTCTCTTTCTCTCATTCTCTCTCTCTCTCTCTCTTTCTCTCTCACTCTCTCCATATTCCTCTTACTTCCCTTCTCATCCACATCACTTCCAAGAGGCGATTTATACTATCCTCCAACCACCTCTTCCTCCTCTTGATTGCAGGGCATCCGCCAGTCGCCTCAGAACTCAGTCAGTAATTCTTTATTTCTTGAAAAAACATCCTCTCTCGGTTACAATCCCCCCCCCCCACCTCCTCGTTTAATATTCGAGCAACTAAGATCCGAACCTACTCAAGCCTTTAGTCATTTTTTTTAATTCTTTTTTTTTCTTTTTATTCTTGATAGTTTTAATTGTAATGGTAATGATCATGATGTTTTTATCAATTCTGAGAATGTTGTCTTTGTATACATTAACGATAGCGTTAATGAAAATATTGCTTTGTTATCATTATTAATAATGATTTCAATCGAAACATTACTGACAGTTATGATTATTAAGATGATTATAATGATATCGATTATCATAATGACAAAAGATAATAATTATAATAATGATCTTGTTGATAATGATGATAATAATGATATTGATATTGTGGATATATTGATGATGATGATGGAAATGATGATGCTAAGGATAAAATGAAAATAACGATTATAACAATAAAATAATTATGATAATAACAATAATGAAGATGATAATGATAATAACAAGGACAATAGTAAAAATGAATATGATAATGATAAGGATAGTAAAATAATGATACTGAATAAAATGATAATGGTGATGATGATAATAATGATAATATTAATAATACTTATAATAATGATAATAATAATAATAATAACAACAATAACAATATCAATAATCATAGTCATATTAATAATCTTATTAAACATAATAATCATAACAATAGTAATATAAAAAGAATAATGGTAATTACAAGGAGGATAATGATGGTACGATGAGTAATTTCTAATATTTCTTATTACATTTGGCTTTTCAACGCTTCTTGTTTTACACATATTTATTCCTTTATTAATTTACCCCCCCCCCCTCAAGGCTCTCTATTTGCCACCCTAGAACATTGCTTAGGCGTGGGAAAGTAGCGAGACATTGAAAAAAAAAAAGAAAAAAAATATAGAAAAGGATTGTCAATGTCGAGATGCCAGCGTTGCCATCTCTGTTAAAGCGACTCGTGATGGTACAAGGTGTTACGCTAACAATTCCTCCATTAATAGTGATTAGTATGAGGGAGCCCGTGCTGATAATGGGGGGGGGGGGGGGACGATGTCAGGAACTATGTGACACGAACTCAGACCGGGAACCTTATGTGTCTTCCGGTCCCCCAAGTGCCTTCGACACACCATTTGGAGGGATTGTGCTACGGAGCGGAACAAAGTTAAGAATTAATATTTTAAAAGGTTAGGTGTATGTACTTTTAAATTTAGGTATGCCCTGCGAAGTATGGTTGTATGTATATATGTGTGTTTAATGTGAACTAAAAAGCACTACCGTCAGAGGATATAACAGTATGAAAGCGTAGACTGACAAATAAAAAAGCTTTTCTAATAAACACACAATGAAATTCATATTTGGTTTCTTTGACTTCTTTAAAGCTAACACTGCCACAACTAGTAAAAAAAGTTCGAGAATACTGACGTGGAATTCCATCATATAAGAATCCAGACTGCCTCTGGGCTCTTGTCATTATATAATGTTTATACCAGGAACTCAAAATTTCTGACTAGTTCTCTACCCAATTTTCATAATCATTATGTATGGGGGATTTTCCTGCTAGACACATACAATTTGGAAATCACTGGAGTAACAGTAATGGGGAAGAATTTAAGAATAAAATAGAGAATCCAACCTTGCATAACAACACCGAGTCATACTCCTATTCATGGTTGCACATGACATATAGATTCATACACCAATTAAATATGTCTATAGGTAGGAATCTCATAAGGACGGTCTATTGCACCGTAGTAAAAGTCCCTAAAAGCGACAGTTTCACCGCCTATACTTAAGCAACGCGCCCTTGCAACCATTAATGAGCATCTTGAAACTCTGAATAATGACTATGAGTGCTACACTGATGGATCCTTACAATATGGAAGTAGAGCAGGATGTGCTTATGTTGTATGTAAAAGCAATATTTTGCAGCACCAAGATTGTAGGAGGGTTCATGACTGGGCGAGCACTACGCAAACTGAGTTGGTATGAATGCTCATAGCCACAGAATTTCTGCTAACTCAAGGCTCAGGAGTAATTTTCTGCGACTCGCAGAGTGCTCTCCAGACTCTGAACACTCTTGTTAAAGGTGCTGGAAATATCGTAAATGATATAAGAACATATGTACATCGCGCCAAAGAACGGGGACATGTTATACGTTTTGTGTGGATACCATCGCATGTTGGACTCGCTAAACATGATCATGCTGATCGCTTAGCGAGGGCAGGATGTGATAAGCAAATTGTGGATATAGACTTTGGCATTCCTCTTGCTAGGATCTCACACATAACATGAACCTCCAATAGGGACATTACATCTCAGAGTGCCATGTGATACAGCCTTTCCGGCCACATGCAGAGTTATGTAATCATTTCATAACATCAGCTGTACCAAAGGATGTACTTATGCTATATCCAAAATTCGGTAATATCCTATCATAACCATTTATCAATTGTAATTTTACAGTTGATATATTAGAGAATATAATCATGTTATAACCATAATATGTAGCACATAATATTTGTCATCAACAAAGTTATAACCTCAATTTATCAAAGCTTGCTCACACCTGTGTAGTTAGCCAGGGTGGTAAATAAAGTACTAAACTAACTTTTTTTTTGCACGAGTGTGTATGAATTGGGCGATTTATATATACTTACAGGGATATGGGTATCACATTCATAAACCATAATAGGATTTCCTCACTGATATATTGAATGTTTCAAATTATTCAGCAAAATATAGTTATTATCATTAAAGAGGTTGATATTCTTCTATGCTATGAATCATTCATAACGTTATCGTTATGATATTAATTACCAAGTCAATATCAACATCATAATCATTAACTTTCCCCTCAAGATTATTGTAATCATCATTATCTTTATCCTTATTCCTTTAATTCTTATGATATCAACGATTGCTAAAAAGCTACCGTTACAGCTTCCGATGAAAATATCAGCAGTAAGCAAATGGTGATGATAATGATAGTGATAATAGCAATATAAATGTTTATTATTACTGTTATCATTATCATTCCTATTTTTGTCATTTTCACCATGATTTTTTTGGAACATTATTATCATCACTTATTACTATCGTCATTATCATTCTTGATATTATTTTTCATAATAATGAGAATAATGTAGTTATTATCATTTTAATTATTATCATCCTTATTATTATTGTCATCCTTATTATCATCATTAATTACTGGCTTTATTGTCCTTATCAACATTGCAATTATTACGATTAGTATTACTATCATCAACAATAATTGCAGGTCTTTAGCTTCATAAATATCATAAAAGTTGATAATGTCACCGACCCTAAAATATTATCAAGCCATTGAAAAAAAAGATAAATAAATAACCACGAAGAATAATCAGAAGCAAATAAAAAGTATTAAAAAAACAAAAAAAAAAATAGAGTCTTTCTACAAACGATGTGCATGTCTACACAAGCGAAGAAAAGAGAAACGAGAACGAGAAAATAAGAACGAACATAAGAAAAACAAATCGTGTCGGGGTGAGAGGGGAGAGGGGGAGGGGGGGGGGAAGAGTAACTAGGAAGAGCAGCTAAGAAAATAAGTTAGCGTAAAACCTAATAAGAGAGTGTTATATCATTCTCCGGGAAAAGAACCTGAACATATCCTGTTGGAAAACTTCACCAGGTAGACGAATCCTAAGTACATTCACTTCGGAGTCAAACTATGATGAAGACATGATAAAAAAAATAAATAAATAAATAAAATAAATAAAAGGGGGAGTTCCGTCGAGCGTTCACAGAAGATCTTTGAGAAAAAAAAAGTTAATTAAGGTCGGTATATAGGTTAGCTGGCTATGGTAATATAACATTATGTTTTTTATGTTGTTTTGGAGCGAGAAATGATTGTGGCGAAGGATCAGATAAGAACAGAAAGAGAAAGAATATTAGAGAGAGAGAGAGAGAGAGAGAGAGAGAGAGAGAGAGAGAGAGAGAGAGAGAGAGAGAGAGAGAGAGAGAGAGAGAGAGAGAGAGAGAGAGAGAGAGAGAGAGAGAAAGAGAGTGAGAGAAATATAAAGAGAGAGAGAGATAGAATGAGAGAGTTAGAAAGATAAATATAAAGACAGATAGAATGAGACAGTTAGAAAGATAAATATAAAGAGAGATAAATAGAGAGAGAAAGGACAAAAGCCAAAAGATAAATGACAATGCACAGCAGGCCGAGGGGAACACAATGCTGAATCAGGAAGGGGGAATATCGAAACGGGGAATAGAGTTTTTTTAGTCAACTAATGACCGAGGAAAACAGCAGAAAGGAAATTATGGAACGAGATGCAATTCCACTTTGAAACTTTCAAATCATGCAACTCTTCCGATTAATGACTTGTTCGATAGAGAATGATAATAATGATAATAATAATAATAATAATAATAATAATAATAATAATAAAAACTTTTGAGAGTATCATTCTGGCGTTTATTTTTTTACTTCTTCTCGTTCTCTTTTTTTTTATATACAAATAAAAACGAGTCATTAATTTCACCCGCGTTCATTAGGATAATATACTGGAATTAGCATAGGGATTAGTTTTCCACTGCGAATCCTTATTTGCAATTGATTAGTACTACCGTTTCCTCTCTGTGACGCCCACAGCAGCAACAAGTTCAGTTATCTTGCAATATCATTACAATAACTATAAGTGATGATAATAATGATATAACAAAATAATGGTGAAAATAACAATAATAATTATCATTTGTATAGCTATTACATCTTTCTATGTAATGATGTTGCTATGTTGCATCATCATTACTAAGGTCATCTTTCTATCTTTCTCAGGATCATTGTCATTATCACTGTCATAATTTCAATGTTGAAAATGGGATGCCAAAAAAAAAAAAAAAAAAAAAAATCAACATTTCATGGGATTTTGGTATCCATGAATTGATATGCAACATTAGAACCACCAGAGGCCGTAGTTATATGGATTAATACTGTTGTTTTACATGCAGACTGCACACACACAAACACACACACACCACAAAGTACAAACACGTATACACAAACACACGCGCCATAACCTAAAGAAATGACAAATGTTACAGATTATTATCAAGACAAACTGGGCCTCGTTATAATCTTCTTCCCTGCATGTCATATGGTCGTTACTTACCATGCGATCATAAAGACTAATTATGCGACCGTAAAAAAATGTTAATGACCCAACTATGAAGAAGAAAAAATGTCTCTGATCCCTACCTTTTGGGGCTTCCTCTGTTTGCTCCTTCATGTACACCCAACACAGGGAGCATTTCTGTTATTCATCATACAATTCTGCATACATATATGCCCACACACACACAAGCAAACACAAATGTGTGTGTGTGTGTGTGTGTGTGTGTGTGTGTGTGCATATAAAATAATGAGCTTCATATATTAGATATATATACAATTATGCGCGTATACTTATATATGTATATATATATATATGTATATGTATATATATATATGTATATATATATATATGTATATGTATATATATGTATATATATATATATGTATATATATATATATGTATATGTCCACTTTCATCGCTGTCTCCCTTGCTGACTGAATCTGCGTTGCTTTCAATTGATGTTGGTTGACCACTTGACCACTTAGGCTCTTCCGGTTACATTCTAGTTCGTGTCTTTTACTAGAGCTTGTGGCTTGCTTTTTTTTTTTTTTTTTTTTTTTTTTTTTTTTTTTTTTTTTTTGTTTCACACATGTTAATGCTGGAGTACTTGGGGTTAATTCATAGTGTGACTTAGCCATGTTTCAATAAATGAGGACTAGAATGTAGCAAGCATTGAAGAAACTTATAAGGATTATCAGTGAATACGTATACTGTATATCAGATAGCCATATGATGCAGCTATGCAGGTCGTAGCATGAGATATAAAGTGCTGTTTTTTTTTCTTTTCTTTCTTTCTTTCTTTTTTTCTTTCTTTCTTTCTTTCTTTCTTTCTTTCTTTCTTTCTTTCTTTCTTTCTTTCTTTCTTTCTTTCTTTCTTTCTTTCTTTATTTATTTATTTATTTATCTATTTATTTTTATTTTTTTATTTTTTTTTTTTACTTGAACACATGTATTAGAAGATGAAATAATAAATGGCAGTAATGCATTTTTATAATGAATGATTCTGACAAAAATATTAAATGTTTCAAAGCCTGGCCATGCTTGTGATGAGCTTTAAGGGCCAAAACTAAAAGCTCTACTGAAAATAAACCTTAAATCCCTGAAATTTTCAAAAGGTGAGATTTTGTATTGAGGCAATTCGTGCATGTACGTGCGTTTGTGCGTTAGTGTGCACGTGTATACCACAACTTGTTGGTGAAAAATAAATATTTGGGTGCATATGGATCTTAACCGATCAATTATTAAATGATTCGGAGAAAGTGCTCTATATGGAACCGAGAAAGGATAAAAGGAAACAGAATTACAAATCAGGGAAATATCAGTGAATTATTAAAAGTATACACTGCGGTCAAACGGGAAAAAGAATATATATCGGAAGATTTTGTAAAACTGCCATTTGGAAACGCCTCAGGAGAGAAAGAAAGAAAGAAAGAAAGAAAAAACCTCGAGAGACGAAAGGGATGGAAAATAAGGTCACAGTGTTTCATAACTTAGTTCCCGATAGGCTTCGATCCTGCATAGACCTTCTACATTCTTTGCCTCTTGACCATCTGCAATAAATCCGTTCTGTATATCAAAGTAAAGGCCGCAAGAATGAGAGTCTGTGCCAGCCCCTCCGAGATGATGTCGACTGTTGAATAAACACACTATTCATTGTGCTCAAAGTTTTATTTTTTTCTTATTCAAAGCTATCAGCAGTGTAAGTTTATCTGGGATGTAATGGTATTCTTGTTGAGCTGTATTAAAATGTCTGCATAATTCAGACTATAAATTCTTACATGTTAGGGTGAAACGTTCTTTCTCTCTCTCGTTCTCACTCTCTGTGTCTCTCTCTTTGTCTCTCTCTCTTTCTCTCTCTCTCTCTCTCTCTCTCTCTCTCTCTCTCTCACACACACACACACATATATACACACACACACACAAACACACAAAAACACACACACACACACAATCATAATCAAACACACACACACACACACACA
>BOPN01002053.1:232711-235211 GCA_017312705.2 Penaeus japonicus | reverse complement strand
AGGTCTTGATATTTGGCTTTTTATCTCTGTTTCTGTCTGTCTCTTTCTGTCTGTCTCTCTTTCTGTCTGTCTCTCTTTCTGTCTCTTTCTCTGTCTGTCTGTCTCTCTCTCTCTCTCTCTCTCTCTCTCTCTCTCTCTCTCTCTCTCTCTCTCTCTCTCTCTCTCTCTCCTCTCTCTCTCTCTTCCCTCTCTCTCTCTCTCTCTCTCTCCCTCCCCCTCTCTCTCTCTCTCTCTCTCTCTCTCTCTCTCTCTCTCTCTCTCTCTCTCTCTCTCTCTCTCTCTCTCTCTCTCTCTCTCTCTCTCTCTCTCTCTCTCTCTTTCTCCCTCCCTCCCTCCTTCTCTCTTTCTCTCTCTCTATTTCTATATGTGTGTGTATCTGTGTATGCATGTATGCTAATATATATTTTTCCATATCATTTATTAACGCAGTAATGCAATGCAATGATACCATCCCTGATGATATCCCTGAAAATATATGCAACTGTATTTCCGTTTATAAATTACCCATATGCAAACAAACACGTATGCAAATCATTATGAAACAGATCAAAAAGTCTTATGTATCAATGTCAGCAAAAGCAAATATTCCCTAGTTTTTTGGTTGAAAGATTAAACAAGAGATCGAAATGAAAAGCGTAATTAAACATACGTGCTTTATATCTCGCTAAACACACACTATCTGCTTAATTTAAGCATGTAAACTCTACATCGTAATATGTTCATTCTGTGATATATATATTACGTGTACCCAAGCACATTTCTTTCTCTCTTTCTCTCTCTCTCTCTCTCTCTCTCTCTCTCTCTGTCTCTCTCTTTCTCTCGTAATATGGCCATTCTGTGATATATATTACGTGTTCCCAAGTACATTTCTTTCTCTCTCTCTCTCTCTCTCTCTCTCTCTCTCTCTCTCTCTCTCTATCTATCTATCTATCTATCTTTCTCTCTCTATCTCTCTCTATCTATCTATATTTTTCTCCCTCTCCCTCTCCCTCTCTCTCTCTCTCTCCATCTTTCTATCTCGCTATAAGTCCCATCGTAGAAACCAAGGCAAACGAACAAACGTGTATAAACAGAAGTAAACACCACAACTTAGAACACAAAAACTCTCCCTTTTCGCGTCAGTAATCGAGCTCTTTCGAGTTCTGTCTATCTATCTATCTATCTATCTCTCTATCTATCTCGCTATCAGTCTCATCGTACAAACCAAAGCAAACGAACAAACGTGTATAAACAGAAGCAAAAAAACACTACTTAGAACTCAAAAACTCTCCCCTTTCGCGTCAGTAACCGAGCTCTTTCGAGTTCTGTCGACCTCTCTCTCTCTCTCTCTCTCTCTCTCTCTCTCTATCTATCTATCTATCTATCTCTCTCTTTCTCTATCTATCTATCTATCTCGCAAACACCACTACTTAGAGCACAAAAACACTCCCCTTTCGCGTCAGGAACCGAGCTCTTCCGAGTGCCCTCCCGAGTGCCGTGCTGTATATGTAAATTCTCGTCAGAATCCTAATAGGATGTTGCACTAGGATTGCTTCCAATGATGCTATTATCGGTATCAACATCGGCACGACTCGTTAGCAAAGTGGACAGGCCTCTAAAGTCATCGCTTGTTATTGTAATTGTAATTTCATTATAGACATTAACCGGCTATTAGCAAACGTTAGAGCGCGTTGGAATATTCCATCGAAGTTCATCTTTGATAGATTAATGTCAAAGCTGGGCCTTGTCGTATCTCCATCGAGGGGGTTAATGTGATCAAAGACCGATCGGATTATCATAAAAGATTGATTATATATATATATATAAAAAAGTAAGATATGAAAGCTACATAAAAGACATTGAAAATAAGAGAGAAATAAATCTGTTATATGTAAAGAGATGAAATGGATCAATGTATGGAAGAGGTTAAACAAGAAAACAAAGACAAAGCGAAAATACAAGAAAGAATTATATATATACATATATATATATATATATATATATATATATATATATATATATATATATATATATATATATATATACATGTATATATATATATACATGTATACAGATAGAGAGAAAGAGAAAGAGAGAGAGAGATATAAAAGAAAGAAAGAGAGAGAAAGAGAGAGAGTGAGAGAGAGAAAGAGAAAGGGAAAAAGAGAAAGAGAGAAACAGAGAAAGCGAGAGAACGAAACAAAACAAGAGAGAGAAAACAAAACCCCCCACCCCAAGCCTCTCAGCATCTCCCATCTCCCATCTCCCGGCGTCTCATCTCGTCTCCCTATCTAATTTCTCCGTCGCACCATTTATCACTATTTATCTCCGTCACTGATGGCAGAAGAAGAGGCGGATGGGCGTCAGAGGATCGGCTAGATTCGGTAACGTCTTCGCTTACGTTCGGGTGAAGTCTCAGGAAGGAGGGAAGGAGGGAGGGAAAGAGGGAGGAAGGGAGGGGGGAGGAGGGGAGGAGAAAGGAGAGATAAGTGGAAGAGAGGAGAGGAGGGAAGGAGGGAGT
>BOPN01002053.1:225211-227711 GCA_017312705.2 Penaeus japonicus | reverse complement strand
ATATATATATATATATATATATATATATATATATATATATATATATATATAAACATACATATATATATATATATATATATACATATATATATATATATATATATATATATACACACACACACACACACACACACACACACACACACATATATATATATATATATATATATATATATATATATATATATACATCTTTGTGTGTGTGTGTGTCTTTTATACATATATACTCAATATCATAACGAGGATAGTCACTTACATGCAATAAATGAGGAGAAATGAGACATAATTTCATCTCACATTACCTCATCACAATAGCCCATGAAATAATAAACAACAAAAGCGAACCAACTCACGCACAAAATATATCAATATCGAAGCAATAAGAGTAATGAGGGATAATCATGAGTAATGAGATAGTAATGAGAGATAACATCATTTTAAGAATCATTATACCACGAAGATAAGTATGGTGTTATGGCCATTCATTCAATCTCGTCACGTGATTATCAAGGTATTTTGGTTGATTATTAAAAGGCATAATGCATAAGTGATGGTTGGGTATTGTGTTCTTTTCTTGATTCTGTGTGATTGTTTTTTTTTTTTTTTTTTTTTTTTACTTTCTTTCTCTGTCTCCATGTGTCTTTCGGTGTTTCTCTTTCTGTTGGTCTCTGTCTCTGTCTCTCTCTCTCTCTCTTTCTCTCTCTCTTTCTCTCTCTCATCTCTCCCCCTTCTCCTCCTCCCCCTCCCTGGCAACATCCTTCTTCCCTCTCTCTTTCCCTCCCTCTCTTTCCATCCCTCCCTCTTTCCCTATCTCTCTTTCCCTCTCTCTCTCTTTCCCTCCCTCTCTCTCTTTCCCTCCCTCTCTCTTTCCCTCCCTCTCTCTTTCCCTCCCTCTCTCTCTCTTTCCCTCCCTCTCTCTATCCCTCCTCTCTCCCTCGCAAAGTAGTATTGACTCGCCACAACAATAGTAATTTCGCTTGCACAACCTGCACTCCTGATGATGACAAGGAAGGAGGGTGGACGAACGCAAATGAAATCGCTGACAGATAATAAGAAAAATCGATCAGAATTTACCGTTCATTAGGGGAAGAACCCGATTTTGATGAGAGGGACTAGTGGTACTTCGTCTTATCAACAGTGATTTATGTTTATTGCATTGTTGTTGTTTTTTCAATACGTCAATTCATATTTTCATCTAAGAATTTGGGATTATTATTCCTTGTGTCTCGGTCATTTAGCAGATTGCTTTTACTCGCTGGATGATTATTTCAAGCTTTGAAGTTGTTGCTTTCAATCTGGCAATGAAGTTGATAGTAACGACAATAAAAAGGAAGGAGAAAGTTCGTGCATCTAATTTTATTGAAGTGTTTTTGTTTTTGTTGTTTGGTAGTGTGGTAGTTTCATGGTGTTTCGTTAGATTTTGTGTCTGTTTTTATCTGTTTGATGCTGGTTACTCTCTCTCTTTCTCTCTCTCTGTCTGTCCTTCTCTCTCTCTCTCTCTCTCTCCCTCCCTCTCTCTCTCTCTCTTTCTCCTCTCTCTCTCCCTCTCTCTCTCTCTCTCTCTCTCTCTCTCTCTCTCTCTCTCTCTCTCTCTCTCTCTCTCTCTCTCTCTCTCTCTCTCTCTATATATATATATATATATATATATATATATATATATATATATATATATATATATATATGTCTTTATCTCTCTTTGTAAAGCACTGATATTGCCTATCATATGACCTAAGATACTGATTATGCTTTGCAATATAATTCAGTCTTGACCTGACATTCCCTGCTTCCTGTCTCCACTTCCGTCTTAACTACGGCGCCGTCCCTAGCAGCTGCCTTTGCTAGCGGAAACCCTGAGGCATAGAAAGTACCCCAAGAGGTGTACATAAGCCAGGACACACAGAGAGATGGGACACAGTAGGAGAGAAGAACAGGCAGGGCGAACAGTTCTGAGTGTCCGAACAGTTCATCAACAAAGAACATGACATGGAACGTCTGTCTGTCTGTCTGTCTGTCTTTCCCATCGGGTTGCAACGGGTGACGATAGTGGATTGCAACTGCTGGCAACTAGTGGGTTATTCTCTTTCTCTCTCTCTCCTTCACTCTCTCTCTCTCTCTCTCACTTTTCCTCACTCTCTTTCTATCTATATGTGTGTGTGAGTCTTTGTGTGTTTATGTACAGATATTCCCACACACCCACCCATCCACCCCACCTATCCAACCTATCTATCCACCCATCCACCCCACCTATCCATCCATCCATCCATCCATCCATCCACTCCCGCATCAACCTCTCCCTCTATCCCCACTCCCGTCCCTTCATTCGGATCACAGAGAGAGCTGCAATCTTCTCCCTATCCGCACCAGCTGTTGTTGTCATCGAGTAACCGAGGAGACAAGGCTTTCATTTAATCCTTGTCTCTTGCAGTGAACGAATTTTTCAATTATTTTTTTCCTCTTTCTTTTTTTGGATACTTTGTTTCCGTTTTTCCCTTTCGTTCTT
>BOPN01002053.1:200000-202500 GCA_017312705.2 Penaeus japonicus | reverse complement strand
AGAGAGAGAGAGAGAACGAGAGAGAGAGAGAGAGAGAGAGAGAGAGAGAGAGAGAGAGAGAGAGAGAGAGAGAGAGAGAGAGAGAGAGAGAGAGAGAGAGAGAGAGAGAGAACGAGAGAGAGAGAGAGAGAGAGAGAGAGAGAGAGAGAGAGAGAGAGAGAGAGAGAGAGAGAGAGAGAGAGAGAGAGAGAGAGAGAGAGAGAGAGAGAGAGAGAGAGAGAGAGAGAGAGAGAGAGAGAGAGAGAGAGAGAGAGAGAGAGAGAGAGAGAGAGAGAGAGAGAGAGAGAGAGAGAGAGAGAGAGAGAGAGAGAGAGAGAGAGAGAGAGAGAGAGAGAGAGAGAGAGAGAGAGAGAGAGAGAGAGAGAGAGAGAGAGAGAGAGAACGAGAGAGAGAGAGAGAGAGAGAGAGAGAGAGAGAGAGAGAGAGAGAGAGAGAGAGAGAGAGAGAGAGAGAGAGAGAGAGAGAGAGAGAGAGAGAGAGAGAGAGAGAGAGAGAGAGAGAGAGAGAGAGAGAGAGAGAGAGAGAGAGAGAGAGAGAGAGAGAGAGAGCGAGAGAGAGAGAGAGAGAGAGAGAGAGAGAGAGAGAGAGAGAGAGAGAGAGAGAGAGAGAGAGAGAGAGAGAGAGAGAGAGAGAGAGACAGAGAGAGAAAGAGAGAGAGAGAGAGAGAGAGGGAGAGAGTACCCTATCTCTTCCCACTCTCTCATCACCATAATCCTTGAAAGCATCATCACGTAGTCCCAAACAGCAGCATCACCCCCCACCCACCCACCCACATCCCCGAAGCCTCCATACCACTCATATGACCCCTCTCCCCCACCCTTGTACCGTCCCCTCCTCCTCCCCCCCTCCTTTCCCATATATCCTTCCTTCCCCCTTTTGCCTCTCCCCATCTTTAATGTCCCTTTCCCCCATTCCATCTCCTAATATCCTATCATTCCTCTCTCTCTCTCATTATCCTTCATCTTCCCCTTCCCTAATATTTATCCTACGTATCCTCTTCCCCCTCACCCATCCTCCCTCTTCCTACCCTCTCTCTCTTCCTATCCCTCCTCCAAAGATCCTAACATCCCCACTCCCTCTCCCCCCTACCCCCACCCTACACTTCCCCCTAACCCCTTCCTCACTCCCCCCCCATCCTACTTCCACTCCTCTCCCCCCCCCCTCTTTCATACCCGTCTCCCACAACCACTCCTACCCCTCCCACTTCCACTGTCTCTCCTCCCTCCTCCTTTCTCGTCTCATCTCCTTATACCCCCATCCCCCATTACCCTCCCCATCCCCCACCATCCCCCATATGCTCCTCCCATCCTTCATCTCCCCACCATCCCTCCCCCCTACAGCTAGAGATGGTTCTCGGTCTTCGGGTTTCATTTACACAGGTGACAAGTCTCCCATAAGGGCATGGCGGAGACGTCCATCCCTCGAGTGGGTGGGAAAGACAGCCAGGAGGTCGGGGAGATGGGGATGGGGAGGGTGGGGATGGGGATGGGAATGGGGATGAGGGGGATGGGGATTGGGATGGGGATGATGGGATGTGGATGGGATGAGGGGGATGGAGTTGGGGATGGGAATGAAGATAGGGAGAGGGGGAGGGGATGGGGATAGGGATGGGGATGGGGATGGGAATGGGGATGGGGATGTAGATGGGGATGGGGATGGGGGTGGGGATAGGGAGAGGGGGATGGGGATGGGGATGGGGATGGGGATGGGGATGGGGATGGGGATGGGGATGGGGATGGGGATGGGGATGGGGATGGGGATGGGGATGGGGATGGGGATGGGGATGGGGATGGGGATGGGGATGGGGATGGGGATGGGGATGAGGGAGATGGGGATGGAGAGGGAGGAGGTGAGGAGGGAGATGGGGGGATGGGGATGGGGATGGTAATGAGGGGTTGGGGATGGGGATGGGGATGGGGATGGGATGAGAATTGGGAGGGGGAGGGAGATAGGGAGATGTAGGATGAGGATGGAGAGAGGGAGAGGGATGGGGATGGGTGATAGGTGATAGGAATAGGGGATGGGAAGGGGGAGGGGGAAAGGATGAGGACCTTGATACTTTGATAATGATGGTGACCATCCTTGGGGATGGGGATGGGGATGGGGATGGGGATGGGGATGGGGATGGGGATGGGGATGGGGATGGGGATGGGGATGGGGATGGGGATGGGGATGGGGTGGGGGAGGGAGGGGGTTGGGGATGGGAATGGGGGTTGTTATTGGGGGTGGGGGTGGGGATGGGGATGTTATAGTTTCTGTAATCATTATTATCTTAATCATCACTATTATTATCATTACCATTATTATCATTATCATCATCATTATTATCTTTTTACCATTGTTATCATAATCATTATTACAAACATTATCATTATTATTGTTAGTATCATTACTTATATTGTCATCATTATAATGATAATAATATTTTTTCATCATTGTTGTTATTATCATCATCATTATCATTATTATCATCCTTATTACCATCATTTTCATTATTATT
>BOPN01002053.1:160000-162500 GCA_017312705.2 Penaeus japonicus | reverse complement strand
AGAGAGAGAGAGAGAAAGAGAGAGGAAGAGAGACAGATACACATAGAGAGAGAGAGTGACAAAGGAAGGAACGCCGTAGGAAAATGATTAATAAAACTAAAAATAATGATGATATAAAATATAATAACAAAAAAAAAAGAAAAAAAAAAGAAAAAGAAAGAAAGAGTAAAGAGCAAGCCACGCACAACAACCCCCTTCCAAGTAAACAACATCAACAAAAAAAAGTAAAAAAGCAAAAGAAAAAGCAAAAGAGCTAAAAAAAAGAAAAAAAGAGAAAAATAAGAAAAAAAGAGAAAAGGGGAAAATCACCAGAAATCCCCACAAGGTCGGAGAGGAGTGTTGACACAAGGACCTTCTTAGGAGTTCCAGACGAACGCCGAGAGAGGAGGACGCCCTGAGAGAGGTCACCACCCTCCTCCTCCTCCTCCTCCTCCTTCTTTTCTTCTCCTCCTCTTTCTTTTCTTCTCCTCCTCCTTCTTTTCTTCTCCTCCTCCTTCTTTTCTTCTCCTCCTCTTTCTTTTCTTCTTTTTTCCCCTTTCTTCTTCTTTTTCCCCTTTCTTCTTCTTTTTCCTCTTTCTTCTGTTCCTCGTATTCTTCCTCTCCAATCTCTCTCTTGCCCTTTCCTCGTCCTCTTCCCTACTTCCTTTATTTGTATATTCCTCTTTCTCTTCCTCCTTCTTCTTCCTCTTCCTCTTCCTCTTCCTACTCATTCTATTCTGCATCCTAAATCTTCCTCTTCCTCCTCCTCCTCAAGCTCCACTTGCTGATCTTCCTCCTCTTCATCCCTCTCCCTTCTCCCTCTTCTCCTCCTCCTCTTCCTCCTCTTCCTCCTTCTCTCCCCCCTCCCCCTCTCCCTCCCTCTCTTCTTCTCTCTCCTCCTCCTCCTCCTTTTCCCTCCTTACATCTCCTCCTCCTTCTCCCCCTCCCTCTTCTACCCCTTCCTCATCCCCCACCCTCCTTCCCTCTAGGAGGGCACGCCCACGCCCACATCCCAGGCGTAGTCCAGAAGGGAGGAGTCAACATCCCCCTCGTAGTGGGGTGGGGAGGGGCGAGGAGAGGGGGAGGTGAGGGAGAGAGAGAAGGGGAAGAGGAGGGAGAAGGAGAAGGGCATTGAGGAGGGGGAGGGGAGGGAAGGGGAGGGGAGGAGACTAAGGAAGGAGAAGAGGACGTGAGGGGAAGGGAGGAGAGAGGAGATGGAGAGGGAGGTGGGAGGAAGGGAGACGTAGGGGGATGGGGAGGGTGGAGGGTGATGGGTGAGGATGTGGCGGGTGGTAGGAGAGGGGCAGGAGGAGGAGGAGTAGGGAGAGGGGAGTAAGTGGAAGGGGGAGAAGAAAGAAGAAAAGACAGGAGAGTGGGAGCAGGGAGGGAATAGGAAGGAAGTAGGAGAGGAGATTGACCAGAGAGAGAGAGAGAGAGAGAGAGAGAGAGAGAGAGAGAGAGAGAGAGAAAGAAGAAAAGAAAGAGAGGGAGAGAGAGAAAAAAAGGAGAGAGAGAGAAAGAGAGCACGCACCACCCACGCCCCGACGTCTGACTGGAATGTTTACGAGGAGCCAAAACCATCGCGAGGGTAAGCCAGGTCAGGGAAGGGGGAACTAGAGGGCTTCATAACCTGGAATTGCGTGACCATCGCTTGCTTCCCTCTGGCATGTCTTCCTCCAGCTCCTGGTCTTCTTCCTTGTTTGTGTTCTCCTCTTTTCCAGGAGGGAGGGGGGGGGAGGTCCCTCTTCTCCCGAAGGAGGTCAGTCACAAGACACTGACCAGTAAAGGGGAGAGGGCGGAGGGCACTGGGAGGGTGTTGAGGAGAAAGGCTGACGGAGATGGAGAGATAAGGGAAGGGAAGGGTGATGGAGAGGAAAGCAAGGGTGAGGGAGGAAAGGCAACAAATGGAGGGATAGAGAAAGGGAAGGATGAGGAAGGAAAAAGGAAGTAGCTAGAGAGATAGAGAAAGACAATAGATGGAGAACTAAGGATTAGCGATGGAGTGATGGAGAGACGAAGTAGATATAAATACAGAGATAGGTGATGGAAGGGTGGCGGAGAGAGAGAGAGGAGGAGAAGGAACAGTAGTTGAAGAGAGAGATAGAGAGAGCGAGAAGGAACAGTAGTTGGAGAGAGAGAGAAAGGGAGAGAGAGAAAGAGAGAGAGAGAGAGAGAGAGAGAGAGAGAGAGAGAGAGAGAGAGAGAGAGAGAGAGAGAGAGAGAGAGAGAGAGAGAGAGAGAGAGAGAGAGAGAGAGAGAGAGAGAGAGAGAGAGAAAGAGAATGAGAGAGAGAGAGAGAGGAAGAGAGAGAGAAAAAAAAACAAAATGTAGTGATAGAGAAATATCAAGAATTGCGAAAAAGTGCCTATTGAGAGATGATAGAGAAAAAGAAAGTGTGAGGGGGGGGTAAATGGGAGTAAATGGTGAGCTGATACAGAAATGGAGACATAAACAGTTACGTAAATGGATAGCGAAGTAGATAAACAAACGGAGAACAGAAGAGGGTGGGGAGGGGGATCAT
>BOPN01002053.1:140000-150000 GCA_017312705.2 Penaeus japonicus | reverse complement strand
GTATGTGTGTGTGTTTTGTATGTGTTTTGTATGTGTGTTTGTGTGTGTGTGTGTTTGTGTGTGTGTGTTTTGTATGTGTGTTTGTGTGTGTTATGTGTGTGTGTTATATGTTTGTTTGTGTGTTATGTGTGTGTGAGTGTGTGTGTGTGTGTGTGTGTGTGTGTGTGTTATATGTTTTTTTTGTGTGTGTTATGTGTGTGTGTGTGTGTGTGAGTGCGTGCTAAAGAGCATTTACAAACATAAATTAATCATTCGACATTCAGTGTATTGGACGTCAACAATAAAATCCGGCCATTACAAATCTAAAATGAGCATCTCTGAGGCAAGAAAGAGAACCGCGGTGGAGACGGATTAAGATCGAGGATGAGATAAATCCATCGGTTGTGAATATGAACCCGTCGTTATGCGGAATTTACTCATTTATTCATTCATTTATTCATCTGCAGTTACTTTGGGATCTACGCTTTATTATGATTTTTTTTTTTTTTTTTTTTTTTTTTTTTAAGGATATGGATGGATTAAAGGGAGAGAGGAAAACATACGAGAAGGAAAAAAGAAAAAAAAAGAAAGAAATAGTTTGTTTATTGCTTAGAATAAAGTTAAGTCTTTGATTACGAATGCTCATCAAGTCAATATAAACAAACATTTATATTTGTAAGCTCATTAGTATTGAAAACAGAAATCGCATTAAAACATCACTGAATGATTAACATCCCATTCCAAATGAAGTGAAAAAAACATGCACTGATATTTAATATATCAATAAACGCCTTATATATTCAATTTAATAAATGTTTTTATCTTCAAACACCGACAGAATAAGATGAATGCCAATAGGGTTCGTAACAATAAAATCTTAGATTCCAATTCTAATTAGAAGAAGAAAAGGATTCTGTTTCGAACTTATACCCTTAAACGCTTAGATCCTCGAGCTCAAAAACAAATGCGCATCAAGTCCATAACAATGAACACATGTACCCTTAAAATTAACTTCATAAAACACATCAAAGTTCATAACAAAGCGCAGATTTCCCCTAAAATAATTGTAGTTGAATAAATAAGTAAAAAAATAAAAAAATAAATAAAAAATAAAAAGGCTCAATACACCATAGCAAAGTCATATCCATAAAAAAACAAAAACAAAATCGCAAACACTCAAAACAACCAAACAAAAACAAACAAACAAATCAGTAATCAAATCAACCTAAAATAAACAAATTAAACATCACCAGACCCACAGATCAAAAGGTCAAGAAACAGATCTGCAACAAAAGGATGAAAATCTTGCAGGATAACAATAAATCAGAGAATTGCCACGGCCGAGTCTCTCACAGGTGACACAGGAACAGGGCGGTGATGTAGAGTCAATGGCACGCAACAGATCATTCAGGGGAAAGAGGCTGGGTGACGTTAGGGTGAAAGATATATAAGTGATGTTAGAGGATAATGATGTAATGGAATTATTTAATAGAACAGTAATGATTGATTGATGCTGATTATAGGTAACTGTAATGATGATGATGATGATGATAAAAGTAATAAAAAGAAAATAACGCTAACGATAAAGCTGATGATAATGATAACGATAATGAAAATGAGAAGAATTATACTCATAGTATTAATAATAAAAAAATGATAATGATAATCATAACGATAATGATTACAACAGTTATAATTAGGAAAATATGATAATGATAACAATGGTAATGCTGATAATGATACTAATACGAACAATAATACTGATTATAATGAAAATGGTAATACTGAAACAAGCAATAATCATGGTAATGGAATAATTGTAAGAACAGTGCTGTGTGTGTGTGTGTGTGTGTGTGTGTGTGTCTGTGTGTGTGTGTGTGTGTGTGTGTGTGTGTGTGTCTGTGTGTGTGTGTGTGTGTGTGTGTAGATGTACTGTATGTATGTATGTATGCATAGAACAACGAGATAACGAAGTAAACGAACAGAGAAACAAATAGATAAATAACCACCTGAATAAATGAAACCAACGTCTTGAGCAAAATCCTCCCGACCGTTATACACGAAGTTGATCAGGACGGTGAATGGGGTGGCACTCGGCGCGCAGGTGAGGTGCCAAGTGGCCTTCCGTTGTTTTTGTGGAGTTATTGGCATTCTTGGGTTGTTTCGTGCGGCACTGGGGTTGGGTAGGGGGGGTAGGGGGAGGTGGGCGGAGGGGCGGAGGGGTTGGAGGGGGAGAGAAAGGGAAGGAGCGAAGGGTGGGTATTGGTGTGGGGGGGTGGGGGGTGGGGAGTTGAGAGGGAGGGGGAAGGTGAGAGGGTAGAGGAGGAGGGGAAGGGGGAGAACGTGTAGGGGTGGAGGGTTGGGATGGTGGGGGGTGGGGGAGAGAAAGGGCAGGAGAGGAGGGGGGGGAGAGAAAGTGGAAGGGTCGAGGATTGGGAGAGGGGTTAGGAGGGGGTGGGGGAGGGGGCGGGGGGAAGGGGAAGAGAAGAGAAAGGGAAAGCGAGAAGGTGGGGATGGGGGTGGGAGGGGTAGGGGGTAGAAGGGAGGGATAGGGAGAAAAAAAATGAGGAGGAGAAGAACAAGGGATGGAAGGGAGGAGAAAGGGGGGGAGGAGGAGGAGGAGGAAAAGTGTGTCAGAAGGAGGTAGAGGAGAAAGGGGAGGGGAAGGGGGAGGGTGGCAAAAGGAGGAAGAGGAGAAGGGGGAAAAGTGTGTCAGAAGGAGGGAGAGGGGACGAAGGAGGAGAAGGCGGAAAAGTGAGTCAGAAGAGAATAGAGGAGGAGAAGCAGGGGGAGGAGGGGAAGAAGAAGGAGAAGGTGGAAAAGGAGAAGGAGGAGGAGGAGGAGGATAAAAAAACAAGGGAAAACAAAGGGCAAAAAAAAGGAAGAGAGGAGAAGCGGAGGAAGAGAAGCACAGCCAAAGAAGAGGGAAAAAGAAGAGGATGGGTAGGGTGATGAAGAGGGGGGAGTAGGAGGCATTAAAAGAAAGAGGAATAGGAGAAGGAAGGTGAGGAAGGGTTCGCGTGAGGAGGAGGTAGAGGTGAGAAGCCAAGGAGAAAATTGAGGAGAGGAAGACGAAGGAGGAGGAAGAAAAGAAGGAGGAGGAGGAGGAGGAAGAGGAGGAGAGTACGAGTGATGAAGGAGAAGAGAAAAAAAAGTATAGAAAAGGAGAAGGAAGGGTGTAGGCGAGGGGGGGGAGGAGGAGGATGTCAGAGTGGAAGACCCCCCCCCCCCCCCATTACAAATGACAAGAGGCGAAAGGTACAGAGAATAATGGGAAAAGTAAAGAAAAGAATAGAAAGCAGCATGTTTGCCTGTGTTTATATGTATGTGTGTGTGTTTATGTGTTTGTTTATGTGTGTTTATTCTAAGGAGAAGGAAGAAGGAACAGATAGCGAGCGAGAAAGAGAGAGAGAGAGAAAGAGAGAGATAGAAAAATAAAGAGAGAGATAGGTAGAGATAGAGAAAAAAGAGTGAGATAGAGAGAGAGAGAAAGAGAGAGTGAGAAAGAGAGAGAGAGAGAGAGAGAGAGAGGGGGGGGGGAGAGAGAGAGAGAGAGAGAGAGAGAGAGAGAGAGAGAGAGAGAGAGAGAGAGAGAGAGAGAGAGAGAGAGAGAAGAAGAAGAAGAAGAAGAAGACAGAGACAGACAGAGAAAGAATGAATTAGGATGAGAGAGAGATAAACATTCAAACAAACAGACAGAAAGAATGATTTAAAATGAGAGAGGGATAGACATCCAGACAAACAGACAAATACAGAAAGAATGATTTAAAATGAGAGAGGGATAGACATCCAGACAAACAGACAAATACAGAAAGAGAGAGAGGGAAAGAGAGAGAGAAAGGACTTTATGACTACCTATAGGGAGGGAGAGAGGGTGAATACGATAGAGTGAGTGTTAAGTGTCGGTGTAACTGTTGTGTATATAACTGGGGAAGTGTGCGTGTGAGCTTATAGTGTGTGTGAAAGAAGTAGAGGGAGACAGACAGAGAGAGAGAGAGAAAGAGAGAGAGCGAGGTAAAGAGAGAAAGAGAGAGAGCGAGATAAAAGAGAGAGAGAGAGAGAGAGAGAGAGAGAGAGAGAGAGAGAGAGAGAGAGAGAGAGAGAGAGAGATATGGGGAAGAAAGAAAGAGAGATTTAGAGACAGACAGAAGGAGAAAGAGAGAAGAGAAATAAAGAGAGAGAGAGAGAGAGAGAGAGAGAGAGAGAGAGAGAGAGAGAGAGATAAAAGAAAAAAAGAGAGAGATAGAGAGATTCAAATAAATAAAAACAAACAAACAAACAAACAAACAAAAAAAAAACACACACGCACAAAATGAAAATAACATTAAGAAAATGCAAAGTTGAGCTAATTGATAACGCAACACCGAAACACAGCCATAGAATCACACATAATAACTACCAGTGATAAAAAGGAGCCAATAAAAAAGTCAAGAGAAATGACACTAATGTTGACATAGCCGTCTTAAAGAAAGTAATGTCTCGTAAACTTCTTGTAAGTGTTACTTATAAGTGACTTGCGTAACCTTACTTTAGAGGCCGAGAGTATGAGTAATTATAAGTTTAAAGAGATATCTTTTCTGCTAAGAGCTCATATGCCTAATTCAATTTAGGATTATGGCGTTTGTTGATGGACAAATCGCTGTCTGTCTGAATGTCTGTCTGCCTGTCTGCCCGTTTGTCTGTCTGTCTGTCTGTCTATCTGTCTCTATATCTATCTATCTATCTAGTTCTAGTTCTAACAACTCCAACTCTCTCTCTCTCTCTCTCTCTCTCTCTCTCTCTCTCTCTCTCTCTCTCTCTCTCTCTCTCTCTCTCTCTCTCTCTCTCTCTCTCTCTCTCTCTCTCTCTCTCTCTCTCTCTCTCTCTCTCTCTCTCCTTGAAACTTATTTAGTTACATAACTGTATCAGAAAAAAAACGAAAAATAGAAAACAGAAAATTTATCAAGCCAACTGACCAACACAAATAATTGATATCAATGTGTCTTAAAATAAGTCGATTTTATAGGTATTACGTAATCCTACTTTTTTTTTAGGACAAAAGGCATGTCTTTTTAGTAAATATGTTACTTTAACAACCCAGTTCTCTCCCCTTTCTTTGTATGTATTTGGGGGAGGTAAACACCTATTTTTTCTCTTTCTCTTTCTCATTTTCCTCTCATTGTTTTTCACCCCTCACTTTTTTTTCTTTCTTTTTTTTGTTGAAAACGACATATTAGAGTGAACAAAAAATGGGGGAGCGTAAGCCTATATAGCGTTTTCTCGGCTGTGTTAAGCAAGAGAGAGAGAGAGAGAGAGAGAGAGAGAGAGAGAGAGAGAAAGGAAACGAGAATAGATAGATTGATAGAGAGAGAGAGAGAGTGAGAGAGAGAAAGAGAGAGAGAAAGGAAACGAGGATAGATAGATAGATAGATAGATTGATAGAGAGAGAGAGAGAGAGAGAGAGAGAGAGAGAGAGAGAGAGAGAGAGAGAGAGAGAGAGGGGGGGAGAGATAGATAGAGAGAGAGAGAGAGAGAGAGAGAGAGAGAGAGAGAGAGAGAGAGAGAGAGAGAGAGAGAGAGAAAGAGAGAGAGAGAGAGAGAGAGAGAGAGAGAGAGAGAGAGAGAGAGAGAGAGAGAGAGAGAGAGAGAGAGAGAGAGAGAGAGAGAGAAGAGAGACAGAGAGAGAGAGAGAGAGAGAGAGAGAGAGAGAGAGAGAGAGAGAGAGAGAGAGAGAGAGAAAAGAGAGAGAGAGAGAGAGAGAGAGGAGAGAGAGAGAGAGAGAGAGAGAGAGAGAGAGAGAGAGAGAGAGAGAGAGAGAGAGAGAGAGAGAAAGGAGACGAGAAGGAGAGATAGATAGATAGATAGATAGATAGATTGAGAGAGAGAGAGAGAGAGAGAGAGAGAGAGAGAGAGAGAGAGAGAGAGAGAGAGAGAGAGAGAGAGAGAGAGAGTGAGAGAGAGGTTGGGGTATATGGGTGGGTGGTGTGGGGGATAATCCACAACAGTGTTGACTATGATGATAATAATGATAATGAAAATAGCACTTTATACTGACACCGATGTTTATATGATATAATGTTGCTGTAAAGCTACAATCGTGTCATTATGATAACGATATGATACCATATTCTTCTAAAACAAATATGATAAATTGTCAAGTAATGACAAACAAAACAAGGAGATAAACACGTCAATCCTCCCCCCACCTTCAAACAAATAACTTAAAAAACAAATAATAAACAGACAAACAAGAAAACAAAACAAAAAATAGAAGACAACCGACGAGGTAAAATAAAAAAAAGAAAGAAAAAAAACTAACATTAGTAATAAAATAACACACAAACACAAACAAGAAAACAAAAACAAAAAAACAAAAAACCTTCCCCCCTCCCCCTCCCACCCCCACCCACCCACACGCAAGAAAAGTAAGACGACCAACCAGGTAAGTGGCTTCGTCGCTATGTAGGCCTCATAGCGACCGCTGAGTGTATTTCTCTCGCCTCTTCTCCTCCTCCTCCTCCTCCTCCTCCTTAGGGATCCAGGACGTTTCTTTGAAGGTCTTTGATTGAGCTCTTTATTTCGGTGTGTGTGTGTGTGTGTGTGTGTTTGTTTTTGTTGTTGTTTTATTGTGTGTGTGTGTGTGTGTGTGTGCGTGTTGTTGTTTTATTGTGGGTGTGTGTGCGTGTTGTTGTTTTATTGTGGGTGTGTGTTTGTGTGTGTGCGTGTTGTTGTTTTATTGTGGGTGTGTGTTTGTGTGTGTGCGTGTTGTTGTTTTATTGTGGGTGTGTGTTTGCGTGTGTGCGTGTTTTTGTTTTATTGTGTGTGTGTGTTTGTGTGTGTGCGTGTTGTTTTACTGTGGGTGTATGTTTGTGTGTTGTTGTTTTATTGTGTGTGTGTGTGTGTGTTTGTGTGTTTATGTGTATTGCTGTTTTACTGTGTGTGTGTTGGTTTTTGTTTTTTTGGTGTATGTTTTTTTTTTGTGTGTATCCTATAGTTTTGTTTTTTCTTTTCTTGTTTCATATACCGAGCTCTGTGTCATCGATTTTTTTCTCTCTCTCTTTTATTTTTTTGTTTTGCTTCTGTCTATTATCAGTTTCTCCTTTTCCTTGTTGGCTAACGTTTTCCGCCTCTTGCCGTCTCGTCCTTCTCCTATTTCCATACTCTTCCTCGTTCTACTGCCTCTCTTCTCCACTTCCTCCCATTTCTTCAACCTCCTCCTCATCCTCCAATTTCTTCAACTTCCTCCTCTTCCTCCTCCCCATTCTTCAACCTCCTCCTCCTCCTCCTCCCTTTTCTTCAACCTTCTCCTCTTTCTCCCTTTTCTTCAACCTCCTCGTCTTCCTCTTATTGTACTATATTTCTTCGTTTGTTTTTTTTGTTTTTGTTTTCTATCTATCTCTACTCCCTCTTCGTACTCCTCCTAATCACCATCGTTATCTTCTTCTTCTTCCTCCTTCTACTATTTTTCCTTCTCCTTCTCCTCTTTTTCCCCCTCCATCTTCTCCTTCTCCTACTCCTCTTCCTCTCCTCCTCCTCTTTTTTCTTCTTCTTCTCATATTTCATCCTGTTCATCTTCATCGTCATTCTCCTACATATCCTCCCCCTCTTCCTTCTCTTCTTCCTACTTCTCCTCTTCCTCTTTCTCTCGCCTTCTCTTCTTCCCTTCGCCTCTGTCCTCCTCCTGTCCACCTCACACACAATCTCTATGCTTACTAATTCTTTTGGTTACTAATTCTTCTGTCCTCCTCCCTCCTTATTTCTTGCCCTTCTCCTCTCCCTCTCCTTTATCTCTCCCTCCATCTCCCATCTTCTCTCTCCTCCCTACCTCTTCCTCCTCCCTCTCTCTTCCCCTCTCTCCCTCACCCTCTCTCCTCCATATCTCTTCCTCCCTCCCTCTTTCTTGCCTTTCTCCTCTCCTTCTCCTTTCTTTCCCCCTCTATTTCCCATCTCCCTCTCCCTCTCCCTCCTCCCACCATCCCTCTCCCTTTTCCCTCTCCCACCCTCCTACCTCCCACCATCCCTCTCCCTTTTCCCCCCTCCCACTCTCCCTTCTCCCTTCCCCCTTCTTCCTCCTTCCACCCTCCCTCTCCCTCCTCCCACCCTCCCTCTCCCTCCTCCCACCCTCCCTCTCCCTCTCCCTCCTCCCACCCTCCCTCTTCCTCGCCCTTCACCGGTCTTGAAGTTCCGCTAATTGTAAGAAAAATGACTCTCGTTGGGGCGCTGTAAAGAGACCGATGCCTCCTCTTAGCAGCGTGTCCAGATAAGTGTGTAATGCCTTGGGATGACGAGCGAGGTAGTTGCTTCTCTCTTGGATATTTTTCTTCGTCTCCTTTTTTTTCCTTTTTTTTCTTTCTTCTGTTTCTTCTGTTTCTGTTTTTTTTTTTTTTTTTTTTTTTTTTGTCTTTTTCTTCTGCTGTCTTCGTCTGCTTCTTGTTTTTTTTTACTTCTTTTTTTGCTTCTGCTTTCTATTCTCTTCTTCTCTCTCTCCTTCTTTCTTCTTCCAGTTTTAATTCTTCTTCCCTTACTTCTTTATTTGTTCTCTCTTCTTTTATTCTTCTTTTTTCTTTTCTGTTTTTCTTCTTTCCTCTTTCTTATTTAACTTCTCCTTCTTCTTCTTGTATTCCTCTTTCTCCTTCTTTTCTCTTCTTTCTTTCACTTTTCCTTCTTCTACCCTATCTTCTTCTCCTCCTATATCTTATTCCCTTTCTTCTCACTTCTTTCTTACGCTTATTACTATGGTAGGTTGAGATGAGATATGGAGGTCTTAAAAATGGAAGAGAAGAAGGAAGGGAAGAAGGAGAATTAGGGGATGGGAGGGAGGAAAGAGAAGAAAGACGGAAGGAGGGGGATAAGGGAGATAAGGAAGAAGAATAAGCGGGGTAGGATAGGAGGAAAGAGAAGGAGGGAGGAAGGGAAGGGAGACACGAGGAGAGAGATATAAGGAGGAAGGTGGAAAAAAGGGAGAAAGAAATGGGAGATGAAGGGAATGAAAGAAAAAGAGAGAGATATAGAAGAAGAGAAAGAGGTGGAAGGGAAGTGAGATGAAAATAAGAGAGAGACGAAAGGAAGGAGATAAAAGAGGAAGAAATATGAAGAGAATAGGAACAGAGAGTAAAGAGGTAGAGAAAGAAAAGCAGAGGAGGGAGATCTCAAAAGAAACAAATAAACACACAAAATGGAGATGGAAGAAGATGCAGATGAGATGAGGAACATAAATGAAGAAGATAAAGAAGATAAAGGGATAAGAGAAGGAAACGAGAAAGAGGAGAAGCAAAAGAAAAGGATATGAGAGAGGTGAAGGATTGAATAAGGGAACTAAGACAAAAAAAGTAATTGAAGGAGAGGCGAAAAGAAGAACACATAGAAACATGAAGAGAATATAAATAATACCTAATATAAATAATAAAAGAAGAATAATGTATAATAGAAAATAACAAAAAGAAAAAAAAAATATATATAGAGAGAGATAGATAGATAGATAGACAGATAGACAGATAGAAATAGATAGATATATAAAAGATAGACAGATAGAAATAGAGAGCATTAGAAAGAGCAAGCGAGATTGATAAATACTTAGAAAGAGAAAGCGAGAGAAAGAGAAAAAGAGGAGAAAAAAAGGAATAAGAGAGATTATCAAGAGACATATCTTCTTTAGCAAAGATCCCCTCCCCCCCCAAGGTAGACGGAGCTCATCTTAGCGAGCTAATAACTAACGAAAAGCTAATGGCACTTACAGAGGGCTGACTCTCCCCCTTAGCACAGTGGGTGAGTTGACAAATGGATGACAAAGCGAGTCATATGGGGAGGAACGGGAATGGGTAAGAGTGTCTAATGCGCACTGCTAGCTTCGTCTTTTTTTTTGGGGGGGGGAGGGGGGGGGAGGAAGGGAGAGGGGGATCACTTAACACTTTTTTTGCGTATTCACTTAGTTTTTTTTTTTTTTTTTCTTTTCTTCTTCCTTTTTTGCTCTAATTTTCTCTCGTTCTTTGTGTGTTTATATTACTCTTTGTCTTCTCTCTTTATCTATCTATCTATCTATCTA
>BOPN01002053.1:130000-132500 GCA_017312705.2 Penaeus japonicus | reverse complement strand
TAGATGTAGTAGTAGTAAAAGTAGTAGTAATAGTAGTAGTATTAATAATAGTAGTAGAAGTAGTAGTAGTCATAGTAGTAGAAGTAATAATAGCAGTAGTAGTAGTAGTTATAGTAGTAGTAGAAGTAGTAGTAATAGTAGTAGCAGTAGTAATAGTAGTAGCAGTAGTAATAATAGTAGTAGTAGTAATAGTAGTCGTATTAGTAATAGTAGTAGTAGTAGTAATGATAGAAGTAATAGTAGTCGTTCTTGTAGTAAGAAGAAGAATAAGTCTTTGACTTTGAAAAGTGTATTAAGATAAATGGGTACCCTACATTTAAAAGGATGAGGTAACATAGGTTATCTTCACCCCCATCATAGTCCCTCTTTGGGCTCACACATCTATCACAAAAACTTACAGCTATCTTAACAGATTGAAATATATACAGTACATAAGGCGGTTATGTCACAAGCATACAGAGTTAAGTGCTTACATTTCAGGAGAGCGATATAACGAGATAAAACTTCACCCTCACCACGATTAGTCTGCTCCTGGGATCACATAATCCCATACATAAATTTGTAACATAGAAGAAGAAGGAGGAGGAGGAGGAGGAGAGGAGGAGGAGGAGGAGGAGCAGGTGGTGGGGGAGGATGAGGGGATGATGATGATGAGGAGGAGGAGGAGGAGGGGAGGGGGAGGAGGAGGAGGAGGAGGGGAGGGGAAGGGGGAGGAGGAGGAGGAGGTGGTGGTGGTGAGGAAGGAGGAGGTGGAGGAGGAAAAGGAGGTGGTGAAGGAGGAGGAAGGGGAGGAGGAGGAGGGGAAGGAGGGGGAGGAGAAGGAGGAGGAGGAGGAGGAGAAGGAGGAGGAGGAAGAGGAGGTAGTGGGGGAGGAGGTGAAGGAGAAGGAGGCAGTAGTAAGAAGTGTAATAAGATGAATCATAGCAGGAATAGCAGTAGTGGAAGCAGCAGCAGTATTAGAAATGATAACAGTAATAAAGCGAAGAAAATAAGAATAAAAGAAGAAAAAAATTAAGTAGTAGTCGTAGTACAAATAGCAGTAGCGATATAAGTCGCATAAGTAGTCATAAGTGGAAGAAAGAACAAAATGAAAATAAGGAAAAGAAATCTACGTTATCCATTGTCTTCAGACAAACAACTTTCTCTATTCAACTATCTTCTCTTATTTCGATCCTACATCTCAACCCTGACCTCCCATGACCTCCCCTGACCTGTAGTAATTCTCACTTCCCTCTTCCTCTGCAGCAATCCTCTTCCATCCGCCCCTTTCCCTCTCGAAAATCGTTCTATCGACATTCAAAATAAGATTCTTAGCTGTCTTTGCTTGCCCGAGGAGCATCAAGCGATAATTTGACTGCCTTTTCTCGGGTCATTAAAAGCGGATTCTGTCGACATATAACGGCCTCGTTTACGCCCGCTTTTGTCATACACTTAGGTGTTTTATTCGTATTTAAAGAGTCTGTATGAGAGGGGCATTCAAAGCATCGTGTTATGAAAATCTAAGAGCGTAAATTCTTGCAAGGAGTTTGCGTTGACTTGTAACTACATCTCTCTGAGCTTCGGTGAATCGCTGATGATGAGGGAAAGGAAGGAGGGGGAGGAGGGGAAGTGGGGAGGGCAGGAGGGAGGGAGTGAGTCAGGGGGGGAAGGAGGGGGGGAGGAGGGAGGGTTGGAGGGAGGGTTGGAGGGAAGGAAAACAGGGATGGATGGATGGATGGAGGGGAAGACAGACGGAGAGAGAGAGAGAGAGAGAGAGAGAGAGAGAGAGAGAGAGGCAAACAGACAGACAGACAGACAGACAGACAGACATACAGGCATACAGACAGACAGACAGACAGACACACATAAACATACAGTAAGCAACAAATTAAGGATACTACAATCTACAAAAAAAAAAAAAAAAAAAAGGGAAGGGAGAATAAAAGCGAACTAGAGTACCGACAGACGAGGAGAAAAAAAGCGTTTCCCTTTTACTGCTTTCGCGTCGACTGCGGTCCGGACGCCGTGCCAAGCCAACCTCCCCTGCCTGTGTTTACCTCTCCTGCTCCGCCTGCTCGCCTCCCATTAATCAGGGTGCACCGCTGAATCCACAGGAGCCTGTTCAAACTCAGAAGCTTTACCTGGGGCGCTCGGAGCACACCAGAAATTCACCTTTGCCAAGGGCCTTAATCCGAGAATGCTCCTTTCTTTGGCACCGTTCGTCTGGTGACTCCACAGAAGCTCGCTATTGGTCGGACGCCCCGCTCTCTCCGCGCGAGGGACGGAGAGGGTGGAGAAGGAAGGGGTTCTGGTCGGCTATTTTCTTTTTTTTGCATATGTTGATGATGGTGATATTGTTTTCGCTTATATTCGATGCCTTTTGGATCCCTTGTTGTCTGATCGGATTTTGTATCGTTGGTCGATTTTCTTATTAAGACTAATGCTACAGAATTACCTTTCAGTGTTGATATAATTACGCTCGACTCATAAAAAGAAAAGAAAATGTATCTGTAAAATAACG
>BOPN01002053.1:125000-127500 GCA_017312705.2 Penaeus japonicus | reverse complement strand
CTCCCCCTCCCCTTTACCCCTCCTATTCCCCCCTCCCCTCCTCCTCCACTCCCCCTCCACCCCCTTCCCCTCAATCCCCTTTATCTCACCTGTCAACCCTTTAATTCGTTCCCTGGCTTTGTTTGTTAAGCGCGTTACATCTGGCTGGCGTCATGCGACCGCCAAGAGCATGCTTACTTTCGCATGACTGGGATTGCTTCATCTTTTTCTTCTTCTTCTTCCTCCTTCTTCTCCGTCTTCATCTTCTTTCTCGTATCTCTTTTTTTATCTTCTTTTTCTCTCTCTCTTTTTCTTTTCTATTCTCGTTCTTTACATCCGATGTTGTTTTTCCTGTCTCTTATTCTCATTCTTCATCATTTTTACCTCATTTTTGTTTCTTTCCCTTTCCTTTTATCAACTAACTTTTGCTTCTTCTTCTGTGCTTGTGGAAGTGAGTTTATGCACTTTTACTGTGACACAATAATGCGCCACAGACAAGCAATAAATGATAAAAGATTATTAGCATGAAATTAACTTTGATTGTATGACATATCATGATATATATTCAAAGATACAAACATACAATACATGACAAATATCATTACCATGAAATGAGCTTTGATTGCATGACACTATGATATACATATTTTCACATATTTTTACCATGCAGGTAACTTTTTCACTATCATAATAACCTAAAAACAATAACAATTTTCAACAACATTTAACATAACATAACAAAAACATTTCCTTCACGTGTTTTAACATGTTAAATAGTTACTTTTAGGTATCTTCTATTCATCGGTTTCTTAAAGAACACGGATGGATGGAGGTAACAATAAAATATATGATACATGCTTGATAAACACATAAATCTTGATAAGAGCCGCGCATCACCAAAACGTCAATAGAAAAAAGGATATCAGAAAGAACTGCAAACATTAGGCAAACAACATAAACAATGATAATGTAAAATGTAAACAGAATCTGCCAACCGGTGTAATGGACGATGGACATGAAGTTGCCAAGAATCAATAAAAATGAGATTTTCTGATGCGAGAGACTGTGGTGATATTAGTTTCATTTGTTTTTCTTTTCTTTTTTTTCTCTGTAAATATTCGTTTGGTCCATCTATTTATCTCGTTTCTTTCTGATATATATATATATATATATATATATATATATATATATATATATATATATATATATATATACATTTAAATTCTCTCTCTCTCTCTCTATCTATGTATCTATCTGTCTATCTACCTCTTCTCTCTCTCTTTCTCTCTCCCTCTCTCTCTCTCTCTCTCTCTCTCTCTCTCTCTCTCTCTCTCTCTCTCTTCTTTCTCTCTCTTCTCTCTATATATATATCTATTGATTCCTCCCCCTCTCCTCTCTCTCTCTCTTCCGGTCATCTTAAGAATAAGCAAATTATCGTCTTAAATTGCAACATTGGGCGCAACCAGCTTGCATTTGGGACGTCTCCAGAGTGCACCTCCAACGTTTGAATTGTGTAGATTGCTTAGACAAAATTGTCCATTCAATTTGTGGCTTCAGACAAGCCTGCATTTCCTCTCACACTTGTGTTTTGTTACTCTGACTGGCTGTATACAGAGAGAGAGAGAGAGAGAGAGAGAGAGAGAGAGAGAGAGAGAGAGAGAGAGAGAGAGAGAGAGAGAGAGAGAGAGAGAGAGAGAGAGAGAGAGAGAGAGAGAGAGAGAGAGAGAGAGAGAGAGAGAGAGAGAGAGAGAGAAAGAGAGAGAGAGAGAGAGAGAGAGAGAGAGAGAGAGAGAGAGAGAGAAATAGAGAGAGAAGAGAGAGAGAGAGAGAGAGAGAGAGAGAGAGAGAGAGAGAGAGAGAGAGAGAGAGAGAGAGAGAGAGAGAGAGAGAGAGAGAGAGAGAGAGAGAGAGAGAGAGAGAGAGAGAGAGAGAGAGAGATAGAGAGAGAGATAGAGAGAGAGAGAGAGAGAGAGAGAGAGAGAGAGAGAGAGAGAGAGAGAGAGAGAGAGAGAGAGAGAGAAAGAGAGAGAGAGAGAGAGAGAGAGAGAGAGAGAGAGAGAGAGAGAGAGAGAGAGAGAGAGAGAGAGAGAGAGAGAGAGAGAGAGAGAGAGAGAGAGAGAGAGAGAAAAGAAACATTTACCTTAGCAACCAAACATGTGTTGTAGTAATTTGTATCTATGTATTTAAAAGGAAAGACATTCTGTATATCTATTTAACTTATCTATATTCAAACTAATTTTCAAAATCAAAGCTGATAGAGGACTTAGAGAGAGCAGAGAGCTAAATAATTCTAATAAAATTCTAATAAAAAAGTCCAATAAAGTAGAATAAAAGAAAAGTGGGCTTCCTCTCTGCCACTTCAATAACTATTATCAGAACAAGAAATGGACATGAAAAACTCATTTCATTTTCGACAAGAAACAAGTTTGGGACATGTCACGTGATGCCGGTTGTATCGACATATATATGTTTGCTTACAAATAAATCACTTAATCCCTCAATACTCTAACTTTAACCACTG
>BOPN01002053.1:100000-102500 GCA_017312705.2 Penaeus japonicus | reverse complement strand
CTCCTACCTCCCCTGCTCCCTCTCCCGTCCTTCCCCTCATTGTGCAGTCGAGCGCTCCCTACCCCCCTTCCCCCCCTCCAACCATACAACCCCTTCCCCACTTTATTTTGATTGTCTCAGCCAACACGCCGTCTAAGGTGAATGTATCTGAAAGCCTGGGGGTTGTACTTTTCCCTTTCTATTTTCTTTCTTCTTTTCTCTCTTTCTTCATTAGGCCCTCTTCCTTTATTTCTTTATTTATTCTGTTCTTCCTCTTTCTTACTTTCTTTCTTCCTTCTGTTTTCTTTCTTTCTTGTTTTTTTTCTTTATTTTTTTCTTTCTTTGATTTTTTTTCTTTCTTTTTTTCTTCATCTTTTCCCTTTCCTTTTAGCTTTCTTTCTTTCCTTCTAATTTTTCTTTCTTCTTTTCTTCTACTAATTCCTCTTACTATTAATCTCCTTCCTCTTCTGTTTCTCCTTTTTCTTCTTCCTCTTCTTCTTTATCATAGTTTTCATTTCATATTGCTTTCTCTTATCTGATTACTTTTCTATTTTCATTTCTTATCTCCTTCTTTGGTTTGTTTCTTGTTGCCTCTCCTGTTTCCATCATCATACTCGTCTTCTCTTTCTTCATTTCCCTCCCACATTCCCTTTCAAACGAACTGGCTGACTGACTGACTGACTGACTGACGAACGAACTGACTGACTTACTG
The DNA here is from genome assembly GCA_017312705.2 of Penaeus japonicus. NCBI lineage: Eukaryota > Metazoa > Arthropoda > Malacostraca > Decapoda > Penaeidae > Penaeus > Penaeus japonicus. The sequence goes on along the minus strand of BOPN01002053.1, from coordinate 101,809 downwards.
ACTTATTGTCCGACTAACAAACTGGTAAATTGATTGAATGACTAACTGACAGATTGACTGACTGACAAACGAACTTATTAACTGCCTAACCATCTAACTTAACTGCCTGATGACCTTCCTACCATCCCACAGCCCTAAATCAGCCTGATGTGATTCTCAATACTAAATGATGAATTCAAATGCACATCCAATCAGCTGTTGAATCAATTGAACAATCCCGACACTTCTCCCCAAAGACAGTGTCAAATCTGTTACCAGCTGTCACCTCTCTGTGTCACTGGATAGACTACAGTCAGCCGTCACCAGCAATGTTTCTTGCTGTCATTTGCTGCGTCACCAAACCTGTCACTCTGTCACGCCACGTGCCAAATATACTTTGGAATTACTGTCATCTTTGGTGATTTTCACTTTACGAGTCTCTTGGGGTGGGTGTTCTTTTTTGTTGTTGTTTCTTTTAATGCCTTGGTTCGGTCTCTTCGTTTCTTTCTCTTTTCTTCTCTCTCTTTTTTTATATTTCTTTCTTTTTTCTTCTTTCTTTCTTTCTCTTTTCTTCTCTCTCTTTTTTTTATATTTCTTATTTTTTCGCGTTCTATTTTTTTATCTTTCTTTCTCTCCCTCTATTTTTTCTATCTCTTTCTTTTTTTTTCTCTCTCTGTCTCTCTCTCTCTCTCTCTCTCTCTCTCTCTCTCTCTCTCTCTCGCTCTCTCTCTCCTTCTCTCTCTCTCTCCCTTCCTTTCATCCCTCCCTCCCACGCTCCCTCCCTTCTTACCTCTCAGGGGAAGGAATAATAGGACTATAAGAAGAGTGAGGAGAAAGGGAGAGGAGGGTAGAGTAAGAGGCAGAAGGGAAAGGAAAGAAGAAGAGGGGAACGGTGAGGAGAGGAGATAGAGGGACGGGGGAGGAGAGGGGAGAAGAGGAGAGGCCGAGGTTAGGATGGAGCAAAAGGAGAGGGAGAGGGTGGAGGATAAGAGGACGGAACAGTAAGGGTGAGGGAAGGCTTACAAGAGGAAAGGAGGGGAAGAAAGGGAGGCTAAAGGGCAAGAGAAGATGTCGGACGGAAGAGGGAAGTGAAGGGAAGGGTTAGAGAGAAGGAAGAGGATATGAGAAAGAAGGAAGAAAGGCAGGTTCAAGGGGAAAGGAGAGAGGAAGGAGAGGAGCAGGAGATGGGGAGGAAGAGGGTAGGTTAAGGGGAGGAGAGGGGTGAGGGGACGAGGGGAGAGTAGAGGAAGGGATGGGGGAGAATAAATGAGAAAAGAAGAGCGGAGAATGAAAGGGGAGGGAAAGAGAGGAAAGAAGAGCGGAGAATGAAGGGGGAGGGGAAGAGGGGGAGGAAGAGCGGACATTGAAGGGGGGTGGGGAGGTGTAAGGGGGAGGGGAAGAGGGTGAGGAAGAGCGGACACTGAAGGGGGGTGGGGAGGTGTTAAGGGGGAGAGGAAGAGCCGAGACAGAAGGGGGGAGGGAGGGGAGGGAGAGGGCAGGAGTAGGGCAGCTGCCGCGGAGATTAGTAATAGTTTGGTACTCGCCTGAGGTTGCCAGGTTTAAGTGAGTCACCCCTTAGATCCTCTGCCTCCTTTTCTCTTTCTCTATTCTTTTTTTCTTTTTTTCTGTTTTTCGTTTTTCGTTTTTTTTTTTTCTTTCTTTCTTTCTTTCTTTTCTTTTTTTGAGTCTTTCGTTCTCTTGTGCACTTTGTTTCGTCGTATAATTGCATTGATTTCTCGTTTCTTCGTTGACTTTTGATTTTTTTTTTCTTTTTTTTTATCGCTTTTTGCGTTTTCTTGTTGTTTTTTTTTACGCGTTAGTTGTTGGCCC
>BOPN01002053.1:90000-92500 GCA_017312705.2 Penaeus japonicus | reverse complement strand
ACCACTGCTGATACTAATTGTAAGTAACGCTGCAGATCCCAATGGCACCATTATCCCCCTCGCCGTAACTCTTGAGCTATGGCAAATAATGATGACATCGATACTTATGGCACTATGGCACCACAATACAGTAGTTCCCGTGGCACCATAGCCCCCATAATACCGACGCGACGCCATGACAGCGAGACAGCTCCCCATGGGACCTCATCCTATCTACCTACCCAAATACCCCCACTATATACCTCCAAACTAAGGGCAACTCACTCACTCCCTACAGACCTACCTACCTACTTACCCCCTTCACTCCCCTTCTCTCTGCCTACTCCTTCCCAATCCCTCCCGACGTCATGACAGCTAGACAACTCCCATGGGACCTCATCCTATCTACCTACCCAAATACCCCCCACTATACCCCCCCCAACTATGGCAACTCACTCACTCCCTACAGACCTACCTACCTACTTACCCCCTTCACTCCCCTTCTCTCTGCCTACTCCTTCCCAATCCCTCCCGACGTCATGACAGCTAGACAGCTCCCATGGGACCTCATCCTATCTACCTGCCCAAATACCCCCCACTATACCCCCCCACTATGGCAACGATGTCAATCCCATGGCGCCATAACCCCTTCACCTTCCACCCTCCTAACACACGCGGTGCCCTGCCCAGTGTGTTTTTGTCCGCGGCGGAGAACAGTAGTACTGACGGCTAGCATGTAGGGCTCCTTGCTGCTGACGGGAGATATATTTAACTCGCTACCTGAGCTCACACACAATGCCTCCCATCCTCACCTGCACCGCCTCCTTCCCTCCCTCTCTCCCTCTCTCCCTCTCCGCTTTTATCTCCCTCCGTTTCCTCCCTTCCTCTCTTCCTCTCTTCCTCTCTTCCTCTTTTCCTTCCTTTCTCTATCCCTCACTTCCTACATACCTACCTACTTACTTACCGCCTTCCCTCCCCTTCTCTTTGCCTACTCCGTCCCAATCCCTCCCTCACTCCCACCTCACTCTTTCCTTCCCCCTCCCTCCCTCTCTCCCCGCTCCCCTGCCTCCCTCCCTCCTATCTCTTTCTCTGCTTCGCTATTTCTTTCTTCTGCTTTACCTACTTTCTTCTCCCTTTCTTTCTCCCTTCTTCCCTATCACTATCCCTACACCCTTCCTCCCTCACACCCTCCCTCCCTGCCTCCCTCCTTCCCCACTTCTTACTCTCACTCCATCCTTTCCCTTCTCTCCCCTCCTTTTCCCCTCTTTTCTCTTTCTTACATTTTCATGTTCCCCTTCTTTCCCTTACCTACCGATCTCCACTCCCCTCTTCCTCCCTCTACCACCACCTCTACCCCCCACCCCCCACCACCATGATCCCCACCCCGCACTCACTCCCCACACACACTCCTATCTCCCCTCCTCCCTCTCCCCTCCTACCTCCCCTGCTCCCTCTCCCGTCCTTCCCCTCATTGTGCAGTCGAGCGCTCCCTACCCCCCTTCCCCCCCTCCAACCATACAACCCCTTCCCACTTTATTTTGATTGTCTCAGCCAACACGCCGTCTAAGGTGAATGTATCTGAAAGCCTTGGGGGTTGTACTTTTCCCTTTTTATTTTCTTTCTTCTTTTCTCTCTTTCTTCATTAGGCCCTCTTCCTTTATTTCTTTATTTATTCTGTTCTTCCTCTTTCTTACTTTCTTTCTTCCTTCTGTTTTCTTTCTTTCTTGTTTTTTTTCTTTATTTTTTTCTTTCTTTGATTTTTTTCTTTCTTTTTTTCTTCATATTTTCCTTTTCCTTTTAGCTTTCTTCTTTCTTTCTTTCTTTCTCTCTTCTTTTCTTCTACTAATTCCTCTTATTATTAATCTATATCCTCTTCTGTTTCTCCATCTTCTTCTTCCTCTTCTTCTTTATTATATTTTTCATTTCATATTGCTTTCTCCTATCTGGTTACTTTTCTATTTTCATTTCTTATCTCCTTTTTTGGTTTGTTTCTTGTTTCCTTTCCTGTTTCCATCATCATAGTCGTCTTCTCTTTCTTCATTTCCTTCCCACATTCCCTTTCAAACGAACTGACTGACTGACTGACTGACTGACTGACGAACGAACTGACTGACTTACTGACTTATTGTCCGACTAACAAACTGGTAAATTGATTGAATGACTGACTGACAGATTGCCTGACTGACAAACGAACTTATTAACTGCCTAACCATCTGACATAACTGCCTGATGACCTTCCTACCATCCCACAGCCCTAAATCAGCCTGATGTGATTCTCAATACTAAATGATGAATTCAAATGCACATCCAATCAGCTGTTGAATCAATTGAACAATCCCGACACTTCTCCCCAAAGACAGTGTCAAATCTGTTACCAGCTGTCACCTCTCTGTGTCACTGGATAGACTACAGTCAGCCGTCACCAGCAATGTTTCTTGCTGTCATTTGCTGCGTCACCAAACCTGTCACTCTGTCACGCCACGTGCCAAATATACTTTGGAATTACTGTCATCTTTGGTGA
>BOPN01002053.1:80000-85000 GCA_017312705.2 Penaeus japonicus | reverse complement strand
CCACTGCCTCTATCGTGGGTAATTATGTATAATGAATCCCAACGATTACGACACATGACACGATCTAACGGAGAGGGAAAAAAAGGGTCAGGTGACACCCCTCAGCCATCAAGCCGAGTCCCGTCTGGCTGTCAAGCGGGTGTCAAGTCCTCCGTTGATGCATACATCATGTGTTTTAAAAGGTCCGTCCCGTCTCTATAAATCCTCATCGTTTCCTGACCTTTGAACCGAAGTTGGACTCAGTGACCTTGCATATAAAATAGAACTTTGGCGTCGAGACATTTTTTTTTTTTTTTTTTTTTGTGTTAGCGTCCGTGACGTGGATATCTCATATCTTCCGATCCATGTCGCGCTTGCTAATCCTCCTTGACGACGCAGGATCCTACATTATAGGATCAAATTTGATATCCTTATCTTATACGTTAGCTGCCATGACTGTGCAACATTCACTATTTGTTGCAAATGCTTTCCTTTTACTTTGTTCCGTTTTATTTTTCCTTTGATGTCCAATTTCCATTTCAATATAGTGACAGTACGTTGACACGCTGAAATTATGAAATTGAGAATATTTGTTGTGAGGGAAGGGTGAAGGGTGAGAAGTTGAGACGTTTTTGTTGTTGTTGTTGTTGTTCTTCTTCTTCTTCTTCTTTAATGAACGTGGGAAGGGAGTGTCAGATGAGTTCGCTCACTGGATGTAAATGCGTGTGTCAGCGGGGACAGATTTGAGCAAGGTGCGTGGTGGGGGTGGGGGGAGAGAGAGAGAGAGAGAGAGAGAGAGAGAGAGAGAGAGAGAGAGAGAGAGAGAGAGAGAGAGAGAGAGAGAGAGAGAGAGAGAGAGAGAGAGAGAGAGAGAGAGTGAGAGAGATACAGACATACAGACCGACAGACCGACAAACAGACGCAGATAAACAGTAAAAACGAACAAACAGACAGACAGACAGACAAGCAGAGACTAAGTAAAGATAGGGAGAAGGAGGGTGGGTTGTAGATGAGGGGAATGGAAGGGAAGGGGGAAGGGAGAAGGAGAGGGAGAGAAAGGGGGACATGGAGGGGAGGAGGCAAGGATGCGAGGAGATGGGAGGGGAGTGGGAGGGAGAAAGGGAGAGGATAGGAAGAGGGAGGGGGAGGAGGCGGGGAAGTTAAGGGAGTAGGAGTACGAGGAGGAGGAAGGGGGTGGGGGTGGGTGGGGGGGGAGACAAGCCGTGATGGTCGCGCCTGGCCCGGGTCCTGCCAGTGCCCGCTAGGTCCATCCCTCGCCCCTCAGCGGGTGGGCGTGCCAACAATGTGCGTCCGGGGCGTAGGAGGGGAGGACACTAAATATGGCCCCCTTCCCAGCTTCTGTTACGGCGACCCACCCACCGCCGCCGCCGCCGTCACCGCCACCGCCGCCGCAACCAGCCCACCACACGCGACTGTCCCCCCTCCCCCCTTTCCCCCCTTTCTCCTTCTTTTAGTTCTTTCTTCTTTCTTCTTTCTTCTCACCTCTTCTTCTTTCCTCTGTCCTCCTCCTCGAGTTAATTTCTTCTTCTTACTCCCTTTCTTAACCTCCTCTTCCTCTTTTTCCCTTCCTCCTCGTCCCAGTCCTCGTGTTCTCCTCCTCTTCCCCTGCTCCCTTCCTTTCTCTTCTTTCCTCCTTTCCCCTCCTCTCCCTTCCCTCCTCGCCCTTCCCTCTCCTCTCCTCTTCTTGTTTCCTTTTCCCTCCTTCTCCTCCCTTATTCCCCTTTCTACTTTCTACCTTCCTTCGCTCACTACTGCCCTTCGTCCTCCTTCTTTCATTTCTTTTCCCCCTCTCCTTATTTCTTCCTTTTCCACGTTCTCTCCTCACCCCCTCACTCCTCCTCACCCTCCTCCAACTCATCCTCCTCCTTTCCCTCCCCTTTCCTCCTCCACCTACCACTCCTCTTTCCCTTCCCCACCTCCTACTCCTCTCATCCTTTCCTACTTCCACTTCCCCACCTCCTCCTCACCCCCTCCTCACCCCCTCCTCCCTCTCCTCCTGTTTCCCCCTCCTCCTCCTCCTGTTCCCCCTCCTATCCCACCTCCACTCCTCCTCCTCCCCTTTCCCCCTCCTCCACCTCCGCCCATTCCCCTTCCTCCTGTTTCCCCCTCCTCCTCCTCCTGTTCCCCCTCCTATCCCACCTCCACTCCTCCTCCTCCCCGTCCCCTTCCTCCTGTTTCCCCCTCCCCCTCCTCGTCCTCCCTCCTCCATCTCCTGTTCCCTCCCCCTCCTCCTCCTCCCTCCCCTCCTCCCCCCGCCTCCCCCCCTCCCCCCTCCTCCCCTCCTCCTCCCCCTCCTCCCCTCAGCATCCCACTCACCAGGCGAGCCCAATTCGCCCGGTGCCAAGTCCGTCCCCACCCTAGCAGGTGACACGCGGCTGCCTCTACCTACTCGGTCGCATTGCCAGGTACACACACTCGCTCCCCTTGCTTTAAGGTCTTTTACCTGTATCAGCTGACGCGTTCTCTTCCATTAGGCTGTAGTGAGTCGAGGAGGAGAGGTCGAGGAGGAGGAAGGGTCGAGGAGGAAGGGTTGAGGAGGAGAGGTCGAGGAGGAAGGGTCGAGGAGGAAGGGTCGAGGAGGATGGGTTGTCGAGGGGGAGAGGTCGAGGAGGAAGGATCGAGGAGGAGAGGTCGAGGAGTAGAGTTAGTGGAGTAAAGTTCGAGTAGAAGAGTTCGTGGAGGAGAGATCGAGGAAGAGAGTTCGTCAAGTAGAGTTCGAGGAGTAGAGTTTGAGGAATAGAATTCGAGGAGTAGAGTCCGGGGAGAGGAGTTCTTTCCATTCGGGTCGATTTCCTGAAGTTTGTAAAAAAAAAAAAAGGAAAATAATATATATCTTCTAAGACTTTCCTTCGCGGCCCCACCCTCAGGGACAGTCTTGGTACAAGTACAGCGCTCCGTGTGACCTGATTAGCGCCTTGTTTACGTATAAACAATATGTCGGTGTACAGGAGATCGACGTTTTGTAAACAGCTCGGGTGTCATCATCCTGCATAAGTTGCAAAGACAGGGGACGTCAACAATTATCTCTCAGCAGGTGTTTGTAGGGTACCTGCAGAAGGCATGGCAGGTGGCGGTGTCTGAACTCATGCCATCTGTCAGTCACCGTCCAGGGGGATCTCCATGTGTTGATCGCAAGCATGCCATAAACGCCCTTTGTCATAGAGAGACATAAGGTTCATTTCCCCATACTCGTTCATCGCTCAGCTGACGTCTTAGCCCATTTTTTTGCAGCCGCTGTGACAGTTCGAGTCTCCACAAAGTTCATCTGATTATAAAAATATCTCGTTACTCAGCAACAGCCACAGGTCGAGACAGACCCCCACATGAGCCCTCCTGTCATTGCTGATCTTGGGAAGTATATGGGGTTATATTAGGGGGAAGAAGTGAAGAAAGAAAGAAAAAAATGTGGGAAAGAGGGGAAGAAAAAAACGAAAAGGGGAAAAAAAAATAAAAATGGGGGTAAAATATGGAGAAAAATGGCAAGGGATATAAAAGAGAACTATATATCAGCTACGGGTTATATCAAGAAAATAAAAATCTATATACACGTGAGTATAGCCTTGCCTTTAAAGGTCCCTCCTGATCTTTAAAGATATGCCGTTGTTATGCAGAAATTAAGGGCGTATTTTGCGAATAAACTTTATGTACCTTTCACCTCGTCTTGTAGCAGTGAAATATAATTACGAATAAATCCTCCGATGGCTGCATCAGATTTCATGTAGTGATGCAATGCCCGTTCTAATTTCAACATCGTGACGCAGAATGACAGAGTATGTCTAATGCAAAGCGAATGATAGGATGCTCAAGATATTGGGTTCGTTTAAGTGCCATGTTATAGTACAAGAAAGACATTATTCGTCCGAGCTGATTTATGACCATATAAATGTTCGAGGCTGTGTGTGTGTGTGTGTGTGTGTGTGTGTATGTGTGTGTGTTTGTGTGTGAGGTTAAGAGATACTATGGTAGGAAGCCAGACTGCAACACGAGGACAGACGGAGAGGGAGGGAATGGGGGGGAGAGAGGGGAGAATTAAGCAAATAAAAACAGTGACATTATCTTACATCTTCTGGCAAGTTATTCTTCTGCATTTCTCCTCTCCAACATCCGTGATTCTGCCCTTTCTTTAAATCTTAAATTTTACCTTTTTTTTCTTCTTCTCTTTCTTTTTATCTTCTTTTTTTTTTCTCTCACCCTCTCTCACTCTTCTTTTTTCGCCTCGTTAAGATGAAAGACTTGTATAATTCCCAAGGGTATTATTAACAACGTTTTGTAGAATGTTTCCCCCTTTCTTACTTAAGGGGTTTTGGTACAGGGCACCACTATGACTTCTAATTAGGCTGGACGAATTTTTAGGGCAAAGTAAAGGCAATGTGCTGATGGTTTAAAGTGCTATAATTGCTTATGCGTGTGACTTGTATAAACATGAGGGTTGTTTACATTTTTTTTTTTTTTTTTTTTGGGGGGAGAGGGGGTTTACTTGGTTATGTCATAAAAAATATTGTTGTTTCGCTCTTGTTCTGTTTCTATTTCGTCTTCTTTTTCTTCTTCTTCTTTTCTTCTCTCTCTCTCTCTCTCTCTCTCTCTCTCTCTCTCTCTCTCTCTCTCTCTCTCTCTCTCTCTCTCTCTCTCTCTCTCTCTCTCTCTCTCTCTCTCTCTCTCTCTCTCTCTCTCTCTCTCTCTCTCTATTTATCTCTCTCTCTCGATATGTTTATCATTAAACTCATTTCCTTCCCTCCTATATGTAAAAAAAAAAAGTTTGAAAAGAGAACAGGAGAACAATAAGACCTAATCATATTTGCTGCTGCATTGCAATTTTTCTTCAGGTGTTGACGATGTTCTAGCGAGTTACCAGAATGACTGTAGAAGGAATAAGAAAATAGATAGACTGTGATGAGAATTTATTTTTTTTTTTGTGATGTAACAATGAGAAGCAATAATCCTCATAATGATTTGTTCTTTATCTTTTTTTTTGCCTATTTTTTCTTCTTCTTGGTATTATC
>BOPN01002053.1:67500-70000 GCA_017312705.2 Penaeus japonicus | reverse complement strand
TCTATCTATCTATCTATCTATCATCTATCTCTCTATCTATCTATCTATCTATCTACCTAACTAACTATCTATCTCCGAAATCACACACACACACAAACACACATCTCTCTCTCTCTCTCTCTCTCTCTCTCTCTCTCTCTCTTTATATATATATATATATATATATATATATATATATATATATATATATATATACATATATATATATGTATATATATATATATATATGTATATATATATATATATATATATATATATATATATATATATATATATATATATATATATAAACATATATATGTCTATATATATATATATATGCATCCATCAATTTATGGATGTATGTAAGTATATATGTATTTATATATGTATATGCTCTTTCTTTCTCCGTAAGTCTGTCTCCGTGTAAAAATATACCTTCTTTGTTTCCCTTGCCTTTTAAAGACAGTTCTTATCTTCCAATGTTTTTTTTTTTTTTTTTTTTTTTCTCCCCCAAAGGCGTTTCATGTCGAGATTCCTCCCTTCTCACTCTCTCATATCGTTTTTTTTTTTTGGGGGGGGTAAAACAACTTCTTTATTTCCTTCTCTGTTCCTTCCTTCGCTATATTTTCAGAAGCGCACTGCCTGTATAATTACAAAAATCTATCTATTATCTACCTTTCTCTAACCATCAATTTCTCTCTCTCTCTCTCTCTCTCTCTCTCTCTCTCTCTCTCTCTCTCTCTCTCTCTCTCTCTCTCTCTCTCTCTCTCTCTCTCTCTCTCTCTCTCTCTCTCTCTCTCTCTCTCTCTCTCCCCCCTCTCCCCCTCTCTCTCCCACTCCCATTCTTCTATTTATAAACAAAAGTTCCCCCTCTTTTATCTCACCTTTTCATTCCTTCCCCTCACTTCCCACTTCCCCTCTTCTATCGCCTCCCTTTCCTTGAACCATTTGACTCTCCTTCTCTGTTGCATCCTTCATCCTTCATCCCTCTTCTTTCTCCCTTCCCTCCTCCCCCCTCTCGTTCCCTTCCCTATTTCTCCTACCTATCACTCATCTCTAAGTCATCTAAGTCATCACTCATCTATCAATCACTCATCTAATCTGGTGGGGGGAGGGGGGCGGAGTTTGTGTCTCACTTCTTTTGTCTCCGTTTTTTCTCCCTTTTTCCTACATCCTTTCCCCTTCCTTTAGCTCCCCCCATCACTTTTATCTCCCTTTTCTCCCTTCCATTCCTCCCTCCTTTACCTATGTCCCTTCCCTAACCCCCACTCCCTTTTCGTCTCCACTTCCTTTTCTTTTTTCTTTTCTTTTTTCCCATTTCCCTCCCCTTGTGTCTCCCCCCCCCCCCCCCCCTTCCCCGCTAACTTTTAATCTCCCTTTCCGCGTGCCATCAGGATTTCCTCCCTCGTTGCGCCCTCCACCCTTGGCTTCCCTTTTCCTCCCTCCCCTCTACCCCTCCTTTTCCTCTCTCCTCTTTACCCTCCCCTCCCTTTTCCTTTTCTCCCTTCCCTAACTCCACTCGCTTTTCCTCTCCCTTCCCCTCCTTCATTCTTTTTACCTTCTCTCCTTCCCTCCAACCCGTTATTCCTCCCCTTACTCCTCCCCCTCCTAGTCCCCATTGCCCCCCCCCATTCCTCCCTCCCCATTCCTCTCTCCCCAACCCTCTACTCTCCCCCCTAATCTTCTACTCTCCCCCCTTCCATTTTCCTCTCCCCCATCATGATCTCCCACTTCATCTCCTTTTCCCCCTCCCCCTTCTTCCCTTCCTTTCCTCCCTCTTTTCCCTCCTCCTCCCCTCTCCCCTCCATTCCTCTCTCCTAACCCCTCCCTCCCCTCCCCTCCCTCCCCTCCTCCTCCCTCCCTCCCCCCACTCCTCTTCTCTCTCACCCCTTCCCCGCGTGCCAACAAAATCTCCTCTCACATGGCACTGTCCGCCCTTTGCCTCCCTTGTCCTCCCTTTCACCCCATCTCTCTCGTTTCATTCCCTCCTTCTCTTCACCCATCCCTCTCCCTCCTCCTCCATATATCTCCTCCACTCCTATCCCCACCCCCTCCACCCCTTCCCTCTTCTACCCTTCCCTTCCCTTGACCTCTTTCCCTTCCCTTCCTCCACCCCCTTCTCTTCTAGGTCTTGTTGCACCCTCCATCTTTGGCCTTCCTTTTTCCTTCCTCACCCTCTCCTCATTTTTTCTCCCCCCTCTTTCTTCTCTGCCTCTCCTTTTTCCTTTCCTTTTCTCTTCAACTGTTCCTTGTCCTTCCCTCCTTCCCTTTATTACTCCCCTCCTCTCCCTCCCTCCCTTCCTCCCCAGTTTTTCTTTACTCATCTTTATCCTCCCCTCCACCCCTTCGCCTCTCTTTTCTTCATTTCCTCTCCTCCCCATATTTACCCCCACTCCTCTTCCCTCCACCCTACCCCCCCCCCATATTTCCTCCACTCCTCCCCCCTCATATATCCCCAACACCTTCACCCCTAACTATCCGTTACCTCCCTCCCCCCCTCCCTTCCCCACCCCTACAC
>BOPN01002053.1:37500-42500 GCA_017312705.2 Penaeus japonicus | reverse complement strand
TAGGAAAATCCTCCTCATATATATATTTATTGTCTTTATTACTATATTTCCATGATTATTTGGCAGTACAAGAAGAATAAGAGGAAGAAGAAGAAGAGACAGAAGAAGCAGATGTAGAAGTTGAAGAAGAAGAAGAAGATGTAGGAGAAGAAGTTGAAGAAGAAGAAGAAGAAGAAGAAGAAGTATTAGAGGCAGAAACAGAAGAAGAAGGAGAAGTAGAAGAAGAAAACGAAGTAGAAAAAAGTGAAGAAGAGGCAAAAACAGAAGAAAAAGAAGATGATGATGATGATGATGATGATAAATGATGTAAAGAGGGAAGAAGAGGAAATGGAGGAAGAGAGAAGAAAAATAAGAAAAAAGGAGAAGAAAGAGGAAATGAACCCGAAAAAGAAGAAGAGGAAGAAGATAATAATACAATGTGCAGAGGATTTAGAGTGATTTAGAATGATCCCACAAAGTAAATAAAGAGAGAGAGAGAGAGAGAGTAATTAAGAAATTAAATATCTAATTGCTCCATCTTAATTCGGTCTTGATATATGACGAAAAAGAAAAAGACAAAGAGGATGAAGATAAAGAGGAGGATGGGGAAGAAGAGGAAGAAGATGAAGAGAAGGGAGGAGAAGAAGAAGAGGAAGAAGAAGAAGAGGGTGGGGAGAAGAAGAAGAGGAAGAAGGCATATACACATATAAATAGATAGAAATATAGACAGACAGACAAACAGATATAAAAATAGATAGATAAATGACAGACAGATAGATAGACATATATAAGAAGAGAATATGAGAATAGGAAGACATACGAACATATCTAAGCAGTATATATGTAAGAACATTTGTGTGCACACACGAATATGCACAGGTTTACGAATGATCTTGTACTTCTCAAACATTTACTTAGCAATAAACAAACAAAGCCTAACCTCCTTTTCTTCCTTTCCTCTCTCTCTCTATCTCTCTATCTCTCTATCTATCTCTCTCTCTCTATCCATCTCTCTCCATCCATCTCTCTCTCTCTCTATCAATCTCTCTATCTATCGGTCTCTCTCTATCCATCTCTCTCCATCCATCTCTCTCTCTCTCTCTCTCTCTCTCTCTCTCTTTCTCTCTCTCTCTCTTTCTCTCTCTCTCTCTCTCTCTCTCTCTCTCTCTCTCTCTCTCTCTCTCTCTCTCTCTCTCTCTCTCTCTCTCTCTCTTTCTCTCTCTCTCTCTCTCTCTCTCTCTTTCTTTCTTTCTCTCTTTCTCTCTCTCTATCTATCTATCTATCTATCTATCTATCTATCTATCTATCTATCTATTTATCCGTCTATCTCTCTCTCTCTCTCTCTCTCTCTCTCTCTCTCTATCTATCTATCTATCTACCAATCTACCTATCTGTTTATATTTTATCCGTCTCTCTATCTCTCTCTCTCTCTCTCTCTCTCTCTCTCTCTCTCTCTCTCTCTCTCTCTCTCTCTCTCTCTCTCTCTCTCTCTCTCTCTCTCTCTCTGTCTCCCCCTCATCCTCCCTTCCTGCCTTCCTGCCTCTACGCCCCCTCCGTGTTTCACTCCCCTTCCCCTCGTGAGATCTCCCCCTCGTTGCCGCCCTTCGCTCACTGCCGCCCCTCGCCCACCGCCCCCTCGTCCCCTCAGACCGCCCCTCCCCCCCGCCCCCCTTTCGGCCCCTCCCGACGCCCGCTCCCCTCACCACCCCTCGCACGCGTCCGAAAGCATGACCACCGACCGCGACTTTGAACCTCACCGTGACTGTTCATCGTCCGGCGAACACACCAAAGCGAAGAAATTAACGACCAGGGAAGCTAAACCGCCGATGAGGCAAATGGCTTCGCGATCTTTCATTACTCGACGCGACGCTAGAGGGCCTCGTAGCGCCCTCACGAGTTCGAATCCCCGGATGGAATTGAACGAAATCTATCGAACACCCTCCCTCCCTCCCTCCCTCCCTCCCTCCTGCTAAGACCGCGTGCGTGCGAGAGGGACATAAGCACCTCCCTGCAAATAGTCCCTTGCTTTGCAGCGTTGACGTTGACGAAACAATCTCTACATGCAATGCACACTCCTCCCCCTTATAAGAGCCGGTGCAAATGAGAAGATCGGATAATTGATCGTATCTTTTATAATGACCTTAGCGTGCAATAACAAATACAGACGGCCTTTCTCAGCCGTTAAGGCAAATTGAATCGTCGCTGATAGGCAAAGTTACCGCGAGGGGTATTTTAGTGGTGTCGTGGTTGCGTGTGTGTGTGGAGGGGGAGGGGAGGGAGGGAGGGAGGGGGTGAATGTGTGTGTGTTGGGTGGGAGGGGTGGTGGTGTTAGGGGGTGTGTATGTGTGTGTGTGTGTGTTGGGGGGTGTTAGGGGGTGTGTATGTGTGTGTGTTGGGGGGTAGGGGTGTTAGGGGGTGTGTATGTGTGTGTGTGTTGGGGAGGGGGCGTGAATGTGTGTGTTGGGGGGGGGGGGTGTTAGGGGGCGTGTATGGGTGTGGGTTGGAGTGGAATATGTGTGTGTGCGAGAGAGAGAGAGAGAGAGAGAGAGAGAGAGAGAGAGAGAGAAAGAGAGAGAGAGAGAGAGAGAGAGAGAGAGGGAGGGAGAGAGAGAGAGAAGGAAATGATGTAAATGGAAGGTGTGGAAGAAGGAGGAATAAGAGGGGAAAAGTAGGAGGGGAGATTAAGAGAGGGAGAGTGGTAGAGGGGTCAGTGAGGGGCAAGGGACGGGGGGAGGAAGGTGGGTGCGGGAGAGGTGAGAAGGAGAGCCAAATAGTCATTATGATGTGAACTAATGTGGCCTGGAAGCTGAGGAGGAAAATGACGTTTAATGATGTAAATAATGAGGGAAATTACAGGAGTAATGATATATATATAAAAAAATCACATTTAAACCCATCCGTTTTCGAGAGAGATAATAAGAGAAACATGTATAAGGAGAGAGATAGAGGGAGAGAGAAACAGAGATAAAGAGAGAGAGATAGAGAGAGATAGAGAGAAACAGATAAAGAAAGAGAGATAGACAGAGAGATTGAAGGAGGCCTAGGATGAAGATGGAACAAGGGGGGTGCATAGGCCTAGTCAGGAGAGTGAGCACACATAAGCCTTTCTCGCGGAGTGATGAAACGCGGAGGAAACTACCGCAGACTTAAGTAAAAATACATGAAGAAGAAAAACACGAGGATGACGAAGGGGGAAAAATGAGAAGAAGAAACGAAGATGAATTAGAAGAAAATGATCATAGGAAGAAGAAAAAGATAAGGAAAGGAAAGGAAAAGGGGGATAAATGCGGAAAGGAAAAGCAGAATAAAAGGAATAACAAAAATAAGTGGAAAGAAAAACAAGAAAAATAATATTGGCAGGAAAATCGGTCTTCCATTGAGATCATGGCAACAATAATGATAATAATAATATAATAATAATGGTAACACTGATATAGTAATGATAATGATGATGACAGTGTTGCTAATAATAACGATGATGATGATGATGATGATAATGATAATGATTATAACAATGATGATAGTCATGGTAGTAGTAATGATAATAATACCAATAATAATAATGACAATATTGATAATGATGATAACAATAATGATGATTATAATGATGATAATGATAATGCTGATAAGGACTAATGACTATAGTGACTAATAATAGTAATCATAATGATTATAATGAAAATGATAATGATGATAGTGATAATAATGGTAATGGTAAAAATAAGGATAATACCAATGATAAAGATTATAATGATGATGATAATAATGATGATAACAATAATGATGATAATAGTGGTGATGATAATGATAACAATAACATAATGATAATGATGGTAATGATAATAAGAATATGAATAATGATGATGATGATATTGATATTATCAACAATTATATCAATGATAATAGTGATGGTAATGATAATGATGAAAATATATGGTGATAGTAAGGATGATGAAAATAATGAAGATAACAATAATGATGACGATTATACCAACAACAGGAACAATAGTAATAATGATATAAATACCATAGTAATAATGATAAAAATGATAACCATAACAACAATAATAATGATGATGTTAATAACAGCAATGATAGTAATATTAATGATAATGATAATAATGATAACAATGGTAATGATGATAATGATAATAATAATGATAATAATAATGAAAATAATCGTACGCCTAATAATGCTAATCAAAACAATAACAATGGTGATAAGAAGGGTAGTGAGGATAATGATAATGATAATGATGAGTAACATAATGATGGAAAGAGTACTGCCATCATTACTGTAAGGACCATCAATATAATCATTGCTAATATGATTATTTTTATCATATATTTTTTTCTATTGATATCATTAATATATTAATACCTTTAGTCCTTATCATTATTATATCCCGTATCATCATTATCATTGATGATAATAGTAGTGTTGCAAAGTCTTATCATTGTTATCATCATTATCAATCTTGTTTTCATAATGACTATCAGTGCACATGTCATTTTCATTATCCATATTCTTGTAGTCATCATTGTTATTTTTAGCATCATTGATATATTTAGCAACGTGATCACGATGGTAATCCGACCTGCAATATCCAACCTGTTTTGGTGTGTATTTATCTTTTCTATTTTTCTCTCCTTCTTCTTCCTTCTTCTATTCGTTTATCCTTCTCTCTCTTTTCTTTCCACTCTTTTTCATAATTTGATTTTCTTTCGTTTGTGATGCTTTCTCCCAGTTTTTTCTCTCCTTTTTCCTTTTCTTTCTTATTTCTTATTTCTTGTTTTTTTTATCTCTTTCTTTCTTCCCTTTAGTTCTCATCTCATTATCATCTCTATTTCCGTTTTCCAATGCTGTTCCTCTGCTCTTCTTCTTCTATTCTTCTCTCCTTTAATCTCCTTCCAGTCTTCTTCTCTTTTTTTCTCCTTTTCTTCTTCTCACCTATTCTTCATTTATTTTTCTCGCTTTCTACTACTTACTCTTTTATCTCTCCGTCTTCTCTTTATCTCTC
>BOPN01002052.1:230732-237964 GCA_017312705.2 Penaeus japonicus | reverse complement strand
GGCGGGGAAATATTGAGAGAAATGTATGTGTGGATATGCATATGTATATATATATATATAAATATATATATATATGTGTGTGTGTGTGTGTGTGTGTGTGTGTGTGTGTGTGTGTGTGTGTGCATACATACATACTAAAAGTAAATGAATGAGATGAAAGGAGGTGAGTCAAGGTCATTTCATCCTGTAAAAGCCTTACCTACTCAAATTAAGGAAAGGTCATCCATATATTCCGTAGCCTAACACTAGGGTAAGACCTCGTTACTATCTTAATTAAAAAAAAAAAAAAAAAAAAATCCTTTCATCAGAATTACACGATGAATTGATTACTCTTACATTATTCCCATTAAGTTAATAGGCTTCATCTCACTGGGGAATAAAGCAGGCACAAGATTCAGTGACTTACGTAATATTATTTAAGATTCGAACATACTTTTTCTTCCATCTTGTCTTGGTCCTTCTGCCTCGAAGATTTCCAATACCCCTGTAGTTCAGTTTAGCGTATTTTGCGAAATCAAACTTAACACGATTAATTTAGATGTGTGATTCAGCTTATTTGAGTTATTTAGAGCTATATCAATTGACTATCATGGAAGGTGCATAGCCTGTTTCCAGCTTCTACTTGGTAAGCTTCAGGTATAACTTTCTCACGTGTTTGCAACGGTTCCTGTTGATATCAATATTGCATAAGGCGCATCATAGTGTCTGTCCACTACAGAGATCAGCCCCTGGTAATGGTGTCAATGATCTACCATACACAGTGTGGTAATCTCCTCTAATCTTGAAATGACTCTTGATAAAGAATATACATATGTATACATTTCGTACGCTGAATCAAGTTCTAAATATGATTATTCTCTTGTTGTATTCTGTATTATTTCTCATAATGATGATAATAATAAGTAAGATTAGTAATAAAAATAAGTTTCTCATAGTAATCATTCCCTTTCTTTGTTTAACACCCATTCTTTGTCTTTCTCTCTTCCTCTATACGTAAGAAAGAAGGGGCGTGGAAGACGAACAACATATAAACACTTATTTACTTAACTGTTTCTCTCTATATTACGAGATACAATAAATTCGATAAGTTTTCGTATTCCCATGCCAATGAGATCATGAAGTTTTAGATAAGTGAATTTAGACTCTTAGAATTGCACTACCTGTATTAACAATACTTCCACTATTGACTGGAGTGCTTGTATATCTGGTATTAAAATTCACTTATATCATTTTTGTATCTGTTGACTTACATCCAGGCATGTGAATGTGTGTTCACTCGCACGCAAGCTATACGCTATATAAAAGAAACATGAACAATATATATATATACACAATTTTCCCACAATTTCATATTACCCGAAACGGCTATAATTTGACATAAATCTAGATAAAAAAAAAAAAAAAAAAAAAAAAAAAAAAAAAAAAAAAAAGAAAAAAAAAATTAAGCGTGAACTACTGCAGAAGGAAGCAGTTCAATGGAAGATCTTATTTCATTCATTCAGAGTAAGGTTTTTCCTCAGCATTACTCATTCGAAAATAGAAATACGCTACAATTTAAAATAAAAATACATTTGTAAATGAAAACAAGGAACGCGAAACACACGTCAACACTTGGAAAAGTTCATTCATTCAAAAAGTTTCAGTCATTATAGAGGGCAAGTTCTATGTGAAATCCGACCGTAAAACTTTATTGAACATCAAGGCGATTACAGCGCAGGAATAAAAGCAATAAAACATGGCCACCGATAACAAGCGTCGCATGGGAATATCAATAAGCTGTTTAATATCATCAGTTTACATCCTTGACTGTATACAACATTTCGCCAACAACGGAGGAAGACTAAATACTGGGCAGACAATTTACAGTGTAAATAAAGAGCCAGAAATCTATTCACTGTGTAAACCAAAACAATAACTGAAAAAGGATAAAAAGAAGCTATCAGTCACAACTATATTCTCCCCCCTTCCACTCAAACAACTACTACCCATGCTTTATAACAGGTCATTCCCGACGGAGGTATAGCAACACCACTGTATCTTATAAACGGCATTTTACATTGAAGATAATGAGGAAAATAGTCATAATGAAAGCATTGAATAATGACGGCGTGAGGGGCGGAGGGGAAGGTGGGGAGGGTAGGAGAGGAAAGGAGAGGGGAGGGGAGGAGAGGAGAGGAGAGGGGAGGGGAGGGGAGGAGAGGGGAGGGAAGGGGAGGGGAGGGAAGGAGAGAGGAGGGGCGTAAGGGAAAAGAGAGGAGGAAAGGGGAGGGGGGAGGGGGGAGGGCGTGAGGGGGAGAGGAGAGGAAAGGAGGGGAGGGGATGAGGGCAGGATGGTAGGTAAGCGGATGTAATAATTACCGCAAGCTCTAATGCCCGTAATTAAACCTTCCACGTCATGTATATGTAAGGTTAACAATATCTAATCATCCTAAAGTCCCGAGGTCAACTACGCCATCGCGACGAACTTAATAAGATTTACAATCGACATTCAAAAGGCCAAAGACTTTCCCGTTTCAAAAGTCCAAAAGCTTAAGTTAAATAGTGAGATGTTTATGGCAATCATAAGAGAATTATGTATAGCACTTAGGCCTACCCGTGCGCGAGGCTCATTTACTTCAATTATTCATATACGAGAATCATAACAAACAAACAAATTTCTGGACCTATTTACAAATACCACTGATGTAGTGAAATAGGGAAGGATTTGTATGTGTGTGTGTGCGTGTGTGTGTGTGTGTGTATGTGTGTGTGTGTGTGTGTGTGTGTGTGTGTGTGTGTGTGTGTGTGTGTGTGTGTGTGTGTGTGTGTGTGTGTGTGTGTGTGTGTGTGTGTATCTGTATGTGAATATGTATGTGTATATGTGTGTGTATATATATGTATGTGTATGTATGTATATGTATATGTGTATATGTATATGTGTGGATATGTATATATGTATGTATATGTATATGCATATATGTATATATGTGTATATGTATATGCATATATGTATATATGTATATATGTATATATGTATATATATATGTATATATATATATATATGTATATATATATATACATACATGTATGTATATATATATATATATATATATATATATATATATATATATATATATGAATGATATTTTCTTTTCTCCGAGTTGATATTGACATAGGCTCGTAAATTTGGGCGAGACGAGGCCAGAGATCAATAGCAGCAGAGAGCTAGATCGCAGCACGTAGGGATGCTGGTGGGCGTGAGCACCGCGGGCATGAAGGCAGATGCGGGTGTTTAAGATCCGTCCCGTCACAGGTGCGGGTTGCGTGCGGCTCGCGGGTCCACCATCTCTACTTTTGTGTGGTAAATCAAGGAATAATAGCGTAATTGGCTGATGATATCGTGACCGAATTATCTCGGCGATTCCCGCGTTCATCTGGATAAAGGCGGCGGATGCTGTCATTACGGTGATGCAACGAGAGCAAAATACACGAAATCCATCTTGCGAGGGCGGGGCGAACGTCGCTGCCAACACATCAGTCTCGAACCCAAACGGCCTCAGAGACACGCCCCTTCGAAGCCATTTTCGTCGGGACTATCGCTTTAGAGGGCGGGGGAGGGGGGGGGGGGCACGGGAGAGGAAAATAGGTGTCAGCGACGCCTCCGAGCCGTTTATACGAAAGCCTCTCGCATCAACAGTTTATGTCACTCGGCTGCCAAGAGGCCGCGCGGGCGCCCACCCGTCATGGCTGGGGGCGCTTATTACCGCGTACTATTCCTGACCCTATGATCGCTCGGGTGCACGGCGGTTTACAAGTCTCCACGCACATCCGCTTACGATGTTAACAGTTTACACACGCCATCAACACCGCCCGCCCGTCTGCCGCACGACACCCGCCGCCCACGCACCCACCTTCGCCAGCTCGCCTCTGCTCGTGGATCGTCGTGCATTCATCACTCTTCCACTGAGCAAATAACTCAGTCTAATCGCTCAATCAGCAACACACGCCGCCCATCCACACGGCGGCCCACCTGCCACTCACCCCTGCCGCCCCTCGCCCACGTGTCACTTCCAATCATCGCCCTCACGCCCATCCCGCCCGTCCCGCCCGTCCCGCCCATCGCCTCATGCAGCGCATTCCCCTCCTGAGAGCCCTTCGAAACTCCTTACTCTCCTCTTTTACTTCTGTCTCTCTATTTCTTCTTATTCTCCTTCTATTTACCCAGTTTTCCTCATCCTCATCCGTTGGTGGTGGTCGTCGTCGTCCTCCCATTACCCCTTCTTCTTCTTCTTCTTCTCCTTCTTCCTCCTCCTCCCTTCTTCCTCTTCCTCCTTCGTCTTCTCACTTCTTTTTCCTCTTCTTCCTCCACCCCGCTCCTCCTTCCTCCCTTCTCCCTCCTTCCCCCTGCTCCCTTCTCCTCCCTCCTACTTCCTACTCTTTCCTTCCTCCCTCCCCCCTCCTCATTCGTTGGTGGTGGTCGTCATCGTCCTCCCATTACCCCTTCTTCTTCTTCATCTTCTTCCTCCTCCCTTCTCCTTCTTCCTCCTCCCCCCTTCTTCTTCCTCCTTCTCCCCCCATCTTCTTCTTCTTCTTCCTCCTCCTCCTCCTTTCTTCTTCTTCTTCCTCCTTAGCCTCCCTTCTTCTTCTTCATCCTCCTCCTCTCTTCTTCTTTTTCCTCCTCCTCCTCCGTTCTTCTTCTTCTTCCTCCTCCTCCCTTCTTCTTCTTCTTCTTCTTCCTCCTCCTCCTCCTCCCTTCTTCTCCCTCTTCCTCCTTCGTCTTCTCCCTTCTTCTTTTTCCTCTTCTTCCTCCACCCGCTCATTCTCCATCCCTCCTCCTTCCTCCCCCCTACTCCCTCATCCTTCCTTCCTTCCATTCTTCCTTCCTTCCTCCCTCCTCCCTCCACCCCCTCCCTCCCTCCTTCCCCCCTCCTCACAGACATCCCTCACCGCCTACTTGCACTCATGTCTGACCAGCTGCGGCGTCTGACGCACAGGTGGCCTCCCGAACACGCCCATCTGCGGCTGAGGCTCACTGAACTCGGCGTACAACGACTGCGAAATATGTTACGCGATGTTTAAAAGAATCTCCCCTCGTGTATTTCTGCGCTCAACTATAAAGCTCGCTATTTTTTCAGTCTAGTCATACATCTACATCTGTCTATCGATATCTGCATGTATGTATGTATATCTGTCTGTATGCACAAACATGCAAGCATGTCTTTATGTATGTGTATGTGCATGTGTATGTGTGTGTGTATATATGTATGTATGTATGTATGCATGTATGTGTGTGTATGTACATACGTATCCATGTATAAATGTATGCACGTATCCGTACTTGCATTATGCATGAATGCATTATACATTATATGCATTTTTTCAACTTTACAAACAAAGCCTTATCAAACGCCAAGCGGTTTCAGGTTAAAAAATATAATCACAGAAATAAGAATTTCAAACGACCAAGGCAAAAATAAATATTCCTTTGGACTGCAATTTCCTTTTTTCGCTCTGCGTTTCATGGATATTATCAATTCTCCGCCGTATTTACTCGTGCAATAGCCCTCCAGTCAAAAGTTTAAATGACAGATTAGCAATAAGCTAGAAGATAAATGTGAATGTTGAAAAAATAATGTGCCTAGAAACGGATACATTTTCCCGAGCGAGCTGTTAAAGGAGAGCTTGCGATTACGAAACGCGAGCCGCTTAGGGATTCCGAGGATTGAGGATTCCGACCTTACCATAACATACGGAAAGTACGATTCGAGTAACTCAATTTTAAAAAATAAAAATCGAAAAAATAAATCATAAGACCGATAACAACATAATTATATATATATATATATATATATATATATAGATATATATATATATATATATATATATATGTATATATATATATATGCATATATATATATATATATATATATATATATATATATATATATATATATATATATATATATATATATATATATATATATATATGCATGCCATACGCCGTAGAATCCGCAGACGACTATATCACCAACTGTGTGTTTTTTTTACCATTCTGAAAACCATCTCCCGCTCCACATGCTGATACACTCCTCCTTTCCACATACTAAAATCTACCCTTTTCCACATCGTGAAAAAACTTTCTGAAAACCTCCTCCTCTTCGAATACTAAAAACTTCTTCCGTTCCACATATTGATAACCTCCCTTTCCCTCATGCTAGAAACCTCTCCACTTGCACATACTGAAAACTCCCTTTCCCACATACTAGAAACCTCTCCCGTTTCACATACTGAGAACCTCCTTTTCCTACATACTAGAGACCTCTCCAGTTGCAAATACTGAAAACCACCCTTTCCCACATACTAAAAACCTCCCTTTCCCACAAACTAAAAACCTCCCCAGTTGCACACACTGAAAACCCCCTTTTCCCACATACTAAAAACCTTCCCAGTTGCACATAATGAAACCCTCCCTTTTCCCACATATTAAAAACCTACCCAATTGCACACACTGAAAACCCCTCTTTCCCACATTCTAGAAACCTCCCCAGTTGCACATACTGAAAACCTCCCTTTCCCAAATACTAGAAACCTCTCCAGTTGCACATACCGAAGACCTCCCCAATCCCCATACTAAAACCCACCCAAGTATCCCCTCCCCTAAACTCCCCAGCATATGGTTGATAACTCTGCATTCCCCTCATAGTGACCATGGACTTCGCTCCCCTCCCACTCACGGCCAGCCAGCTACCTCAACATCCCAGATTACATCAACAACAACTTGCCCTCTATATACCTGAAGAGCCCCTTGCCCAACATCGACCAAATCTAACGCACATCAATTAGCTAACAACGCCTTCCTGTTATCAAGTACTTCATGCGCTATCGGGTCCTCCACACTTCTTTATCAGCTGGAGGGGGGTGGGGAAGGGGGACAAGGGGGTGGGGATGGGGCGGGGGACGGGGGACGGGTTGGGGGTTGGGGGTGTCCGTGGCCTTCGAACTTTATTTGCTTAAACTTCTTTTATAAAAAAAAAAAATGTATTTGCCACTAAGAGGGCTGGAGAGGGACAAAATATGTGTGTGTGTGTGTGTGTGTGTGTGTGTGTGTGTGTGTGTGTGTGTGTGTGTGTGTGTGTGTGTGTGTGTGTGTGTGTGTGTGTGTGTGTGTGTGTGTGTGTGTGTGTGTGTCCGTGTGCGCGCTTGTATGTGTGTTTGAGTGTGCCTGCGTGTGAGAGGAGGGGAGGAGGTGCGGG
>BOPN01002052.1:218232-223232 GCA_017312705.2 Penaeus japonicus | reverse complement strand
GGCGGAAAAGAGAGACAAGGAAATGGAAATGAGCGAGCGACTAAATAAAAAAAAAGGGAACACAGAAAAACAGCACAAGCAAAGGGAGCAAAGGGAAAACACGAAGACGAACACGAAGACGAGCACAAAGGACAAAGCACAAAGGACAAAGCACAAAGAACGGATCCACAGACATAGATGAAACGCAAACCAAAAACAAAAGGGAAAGGGAGAAAATGCAAAGTTAAAAGCGATTGAACGAAAACACACAACCGAGAAAACGGATCGAAACACAACGAAAACGCATGTCTTCGCGAGGGCATGCATAAGGCTTAACGGTCACTCTGTACCGCTGCCCAAATGCTGACGGTGGAGGGTCTTCCCCCCTCCCCTCCAAAACACCTGCTCCCCATAAGCCTCCATCATCGTCTCCGTATCCCTTGTGTCATTCACCCTGGACGCGCGCCAAGATCATCACCATCATCATCATCATCATCATCATTATAATAACAACAATAAAAATGATGATGATGATGATGATGATGATGATGATGATGATGATGATGATAATAATAATGATAATAATAATAATAATGATAATAATAACAATAACAGTAATAACAAAAATACAACTCTATATACAGGTCTTCACAACACGCTCCTAAGCTCCCCACAGCTGTAAGAATTAAAATATTAAAAAAGAATATAGAACACTGCGTTGAAACCTCCCTCACGTCTCCTGCGCGTCCGGATACCGCGAATTTATGGCACCAGACCGGATATGTGCCCACGCAGGTACACTCCGCTGTTTATCTGAGCGTGCGCATCACAGGGGCGCTGGACATAAGGGGTGGCAGAGCAGATCACGTTATGACACGTACTGCGACATTTGTTGGTATACGTGATGCAGAATATGACGTATACTGCAATGAAGATGTGAGAGGTGACGAAAAGGTGAGGGAGAGAGGGAGGGAGGATGGAAGGGATGGGAGGGACGGGCGGAGGAGGTAGGGAGGCAGAGAGGGAGTTGGTGTGGCGGGAGGAGGGAGGGAGGAGGTGAGGAAGGGGAGGAGGTGAGGAGGGGGGAGGAGGTGAGGAGGGGGGGAGGAGGTAAGGAGGGGGGAATGAGGTAAGGAGGGAGGGAGGAGGTAGGTAGGGAGGGAGGCTCTGAGAGTGAGTGACGAGGAAAAAAAGGTCGCACAGAGTGAATGGCGAAGGACACAGAGGCGAGTTGCATTCAGCTCTAAGTTTGAAGATCAGTGAGAAAAACAAACACAAGTAATCAAGCACAATACAGGGAGGGGGAAGGGGGCTGAGTCATGCCAGAAGTGGTGGGGAGAGGGGGGAGGGCACGGGAGGATGAGGGGAAGGGGAAGGGCAGTGAAGAGGGAGAGGGAGAGGGAGAGGGAGAGGGAGTGGGAGTAGGATAGGTAGTGAGGGTGAGAGGGGAAGGGCAGGGGAGAGGGAGGGGGCTAAGGTTCGTGACTGTCCATTTCCCCTAAAAAAAAACATCACGATCTTCACACTCCGTATCTGATGGAGTGAAGTTCCTATAGCATTTACATATAATCTGAAGAGATTATCCTAGCTTTGACAAGATATAAATGGATTGGAAAAGTGGCTGTTCACATGCAATAATTCTAAAATGAAAGTGCAATCATTTCAACAAGGACGACCAAAACCGAGTCTGGATAAAGATAAGGAAGTATGTGCAATGGCGTGCATTAAGAGTGCAATGAGCGTGAGTGAGAGGGACGAGCGAGGGATTCGGAGTGCGTGTGGCGGAAGTGTGAGCGTGGTGGTAGTGCTGGACGGAGTGAGGCGGTGTGGGCGGCCCTCTTGGCGAAGGCTGGCACGCTTCCAGGCTTCCAACTTCCAACGGCCGACATCCGCCTGAGCAGCGCTAGGCCCCTGCTCGCTTCACGCTGCCTTATCTCGCAGATGATGCCGTCATCGAGCGTGATTCAAAAGGACACCCATGGCACCGCGGCGGAGGCATCGGGCCAAACCTCTGACGTCATCGCATGTGCGCACTCAAACGCGCTACCACGCACAGGCGCACACAGTTTTCCTTCTCTTTCTTTGTCTCTATTTGCATGTTTGTCTCTCTGTCAGTCTATTTACCTGTCTGTCTGCCTGTGGCGGCCTTTACCTGTCTACCTGTCTGTCTGTCGATCTCTGTACCTATCTATCTGTCTGCCTCTCTCGTCTCTGCTTCCCTGTCCCTGTCTCTGCTTCTTTGTCCCTGTCCCTGTCTCTGGCCCTGTCCCTATCTCTCTCTCTAGTCCCTATCTCCCTTATCCTTCCTCGGAGTCACCCAACTGCACCGCCGAGAATGGAAATGCAGCAACAACACCCATTTGGATAAACACGACTCATTTCCCTCGCCAGAACGGCGCCCTCTCCGGGACAGCTGAATGGAAAAGGGTTGACACGAGAATGGCGTGATCGGCAGCAAACTCGATGGATATCCCAGAGTATCTTTAATATTGAATCGTTCTTCTCCCGTACCTGCGCCTTGTGTTGCTTTTCCTATCGCTCGTGTGTAGCGTCATGTGATTCCTGCGTGGTTGGACCAGCAACGTACCTGGAGACAAAAGAAAAATTGCGCATTAGTCCGTTGTCAGTCATCTGATAAGATGGAGAACAAGGAAGATTAGCAGGAGGTGAGAAAGAGAGAGAGAGAGAGAGAGAGAGAGAGAGAGAGAGAGAGAGAGAGAGAGAGAGAGAGAGAGAGAGAGAGAGAGAGAAAGAGAGAGAGAGAAAGATAACAAAAACAAAGAGCACAGCAAAACCCCTTATCCCCCTACCCCCCCGCTATGCCGCGGAAAGGGAACAGATCCATATTCACACAATCTCCACCATCTCCATTTCCAGCCAAGTCTCATAACACCACAGCACATTTTGCTCACAATCTCTCCTTCTCCCCGTTCACCCCATCCGCGCGACATCCACACGAAACAGAAACACACGAAATAGAAACAAGAGCAGCTTAATTAGACCCATTAATTAAACCCATTAATCTAAGCGTGGCGAGCAAAGTGAGCAATCGCCCACCTGATGTTATTACTATATTCAGAAAAGGTGGCGAGTGTTAGATAGAGCGTGCCTGCAAAATACTCATTTGTCAATTATGTAAATCACAGAGCGTACTTGTTACCATTGGTAGCTGGATCATTAACTACATTTCGGAAGCGGTCGATACTGGGAATTCCCATAGGAGTGAAACAAAAAGGGAGGGAATAAAAAGGGGGAACGGATGAAGCAGGAGAGAAAGCAAAAGAAGGAAATCAAAAGTGTGGAGTGAGTCAGGGAGAGGGGAAAACAAAGACACTGAGGGAGGGGGAGGGAGGGAGGGGAGAGAAAGAGAGGAAAGAGAGAGAGAAGAGAGAGAGAGAGGGAGAGAGAGAGAGAGAGAGGGAGAGAGAGAGAGAGAGAGAGAGAGAGAGAGAGAGAGAGAGAGAGAGAGAGAGAGAGAGAGAGAGAGAGAGAGAGAGAGAGAGAGAGAGAGAGAGCTGGGGGGGAGGAAAGAAACAATGAGAGAAAAGAGAGAAGAGATAGAGATAGAGATAGAGATAGAGATAGAGAGAGAGAGAGAGAGAGAGAGAGAGAGAGAGAGAGAGAGAGAGAGAGAGAGAGAGAGAGAGAGAGAGAGAGAGAGAGAGAGAAGGAAAGAAAGAAAGAAGAGAGAGAGAAGGAAAGAGAGAAGAGAGAGAGAAGAAAAGAAAGAAAGAGAGAAAAGAGAGAGGTAAACATTTAAAAAAACAACAACATAAAAACGAATGGAGAAAGAAAATCATCTCATCTCATCTCAAAACGCAGACGACAGGCCCCTAAAACGACCCCCCCTAAAACTAGCACCCCCGAAGCCTACAAAGAACCCTCAAACCAACAAAGTCAAAGCAATGTTTTCCTCTCTTCGCGGTCAGGAGCAGGAGGCGCACTGCAAGGGTCCCGTCCCGCGCGACGACCCACACACTCGAGATTCTCCAGATCGTTAAGCTATTTCCTCGCTGAAGACGGAGGCTGCCAGCGGCTCCGGAGGAAGAGGATGCTGCTCGTCTTGTTGGGGATGGAGATGCTGAAGATGATGCTGAATAGGAAGATGATGTGGATGAAGATACTGACGATGGACATGTGGGTGAAGTTGCTGAAGATGTTGAGGATGGAAATACTGACGATAGAGATGCTGGGGATAAAAATGCTAAGAATATTGATGCTGAAGATACTGACGATGTTGGGGATAAAAATGCTAAGGATGGAGATGCTGAAGATAATGCTGAATATGAAGATGCAAAAGTTGTAGATGCTGGAAATAAGATGTTAGGGATGAAAAATTTGGGGATGGAGATGCTGAAGATGATGCTGAATATAAAGAAGTTAAAGATGGAGATACTGGGGATAAAAATGCTTAGGGTGAAGATGCTGGGGATGGAGATACTGAGGATAGAGATTCCGGGGATGAAGATGCTGGGGATGGGGATGCTAAGAACTTTGAGTTCCATCTTCAGTGGACGCTTTACAAAGAGGCGGGGGGGGGGGGGGGCACAAGTATCAACCCACACAGACAACGATCGTACCAGGACTACTATTACAAAGAAAAGTGAGCAAACACACGGAGGCTTTGCAGGACCGAACAAAGAACGAGATTAACCGCACTTCTACATGGCCCAAGAGGCCCGGCACAAAAGGCACGGATATCTTTAGCACGGAAACACAGGTCATCTAAGTAAGCTCCCCAACGCTCACCCCAGCTCCCCTATCGGCGCTCGGTTTCCGGAAGCAGTCTCGGGAAACACTAATTGACAGGGACATGCGTGATTCGCTCGGGGATTCGGGTTAAGTAGGATCCACTTGGGTTCCAAGAGTCCAAAAAGAATCCCAGGGCGAAAGAAGCTCAAGCTCACAGTCAACAGATCGATCGGTCGTGGAGCTGAACTTTATGAATTATCCTTCGCGGGTCAACAACAGCCGATTCCGGCGCCCTCTTTAGTGCAATTTGGTTGATGGTTAATCTGCCG
>BOPN01002052.1:205732-215732 GCA_017312705.2 Penaeus japonicus | reverse complement strand
CTCCCACTGGGGATTCAAGGCGCAATGGATGTGATGACACAATGTACAAGTCCCTTCGCCTTGAGGGAATTCACTGACATCTTGACCTACATCGCGGCTATCAACTCTAGCGACTCGTCTCGCTGTAGTGTCCTGTGAGCGCGTAATGAATGGTCTCACGAGGACAAACGACTACAACACGCACGCACTCACGACCCCCTTCGCTTACGCTCTTTCAGCACGCCACATTCAGTGTATGAGGTACAGTCTTAATGTAAAGCCTCCTTACTTTTGCAAACAATCGCTTTGCACTGAAATTAGTCGTCAAAGATATAAAACAAACCCAGCAAGGTAGGTCAGGAAAAGGTATCATCACGCATGAACTTGGCATGTCAGACGTCCAGCTTAGAACAACGCCCCCAGTACATCACTGTCGATAAATACACACCGCGTATGAAGTCCGTAAACCAGCGGGATAAATACCATATAAACTCCCCTTATTTCACAGCCTCGAGGCGAGTGTCCTGCTGACTGCAGCCTGGAATGATGATGATGGACGAGTGACACTCCTCACCAAGGGGCCACACCTCCTTCTGTGCGCCTGGGACCAACACCGGCTGCCGGCCATGGTCCTTTCAGACCCTTTTCAAGTTCTTCCTACTTCCTTGATGGAGGACCCTCGCCAGCTGAGGGGTGGTGGGAGGGAAGCCAGTGTAGTGGCAGTGTAGTCGTTTGGTAAAACATCAAGAGAGACGGGTTGGTCGTAACGAAAGGGTAAATCATGGCATGCTAATGGCGAAAGGATAAGGACAGGAGGGAATGCATTACTGTTAAAGGGATAGATCTAGTAGCGCAAGAACAAACGTGAAATGACCTATCGTTACAGACCTTATATGGGTGTAAACTAATTATTTAAGGACTATTTAATTAATTAAAGTTTAGGAGGAGGAGTAAGAGGAAAATTTAAAAAAATAGGAGGAGGAGAAGAGGAAGAGAAGAAGAAAAACAGGAGGTGGAGAAGGAAGAGGAAGAGAAGAGATGGAGGGAGGGAGCGAGGAGGAAAGAATAGGAAGGGGTAGCCGACCATTGTTAAATCAGTGCCGTTGGATTGCGTGTGGGGGGGGGAGACGACGAACCTGAGACAAGAGTGAATTGGCCACGGTCATCTAGCCCTATTCTCCGGCAATTACCCCTCTGCCCGCCTGACAAACAATAATTACTTCACTCGCGGAGGCATGACAGGAGGGCCACCATCAAGCCGCCATTATAATTACCATGACAGACTGCCGCTACTTCCCACCGTTAATGTAACCTCACCATACCACCGCATCATTACGGTAATGTATTCCTCCATCTACCGATTTAACCGAGCAAACTGTACATGTCTTTAGCGTTTTTTAATAAGTATATTTGCGGTCGCTCGTCGCACGCTCTCGCCTGATCTATTAAATCTAACTAAATAGATATATACTTTCTTTCCGCCATTACTTATACAGGACAACAAGTTGCCACCATTGCTAAGAAAGAACAACATGCTACCACCATTCATAATAATGAACAACTCCTAATTTTCGCATATTAATTAAACAATTTACCAGCAAGTCATTCCTTCCGTCACGCCCCGTTCCCCGCGCCTATCAGCTCCCCGGGGGCGACGCGCAACGCCGGCAGACAATGGCGTAAAAACGTCTCTCTCCGGGGAAGTACCCGTATCAGTCGCTAGGCCTCGCGCTCCACTGATAGGCCAATTCCAGATAGTGAAAAGCAGAGAGGCGTGTCATCACTCTCGCCGCCGGAACTGCGTAACTAACGACGCGCGGGAAGATTAATCGCGACGTCTAGGTGCGCAAGAAGGCGACGCGATTACTCATACGGGGTAATTTAAATCCAATAAATGGCATATTGTGTATGTTGGCGGCGTGTGCTGGGGTCACAGCTGCTGCGACACGGGGAGGAAGGGGGGCAAGAGGGTGTGGCGGGGGTCGCAGCAAAACAAAACAACCACACAACCAAACCCAGAAACACGGAATAAAGGGGAAGTGAAGCAAGTAGAAGGCCACAAACACAGTTATTAAAGAGCCGCAAATGACGAAGAACATACTCCAGAGAGAACAAAAGCTCATCGCCTGAACATTCACCGAAACCCCTGCGACACCACGAACAGTTGCAAGGAGCATGAAGCGTTGCAAGGGGAGCAGAAGAAGAGGGAGTGGAGGAGCCTACATACGGCCGCCCACTACAAGGGGAATGTTGCAACACGCCAGGCGCGGCGGCAGCAACGATAAACTATTAATAAGAGGCGGTGGTGGATGAGGAGGGAGTAAAGGTCAAATAAAGTGGAAGGGAGTGACGGTCGAAGGAATGGAGAGTTCAAGACAAAGGCAAAAGGAAGGTCGCAAAGACAAATCGAAAGCCATTTTGCAGATTTCTAAGTGGCTTGACAAATAGGAATACCCCGAGCTTGTAATAACAGTATTGGTGATGATGATGATGATGATGATGATGATGATGATGACGATGATAAAGATGATAATGATGAGATGATAATTACAATAAAATGATGATAACAATAACAATATCATTATCCATAACAATGATAATAACAATACATCTGAGATGTGTATGTGCATGTAAGTCTATCTTTAGTACGAAAACATATAAACTAAAGCTTCTTCCTGGCATATATTTTCAGCCTCTTTCACATTGGGAAAGGGAGGTAGGGAGGTAGGGAGGAAGGGAGAGAGGGAAGGAGGGAGGGAGGGAGGATGGGGGAGAGAGGGAGAGAGAAAGAGAGAGAGAGAGAGAGAGAGAGAGAGAGAGAGAGAGAGAGAGAGAGAGAGAGAGAGAGAGAGAGAGAGAGAGAGAGAGACAGAAAGAGGATTTCTTTCAAGCACATCCTCTGTACCTGTTTCTCAGATTATCCTTCTCATAAGGATTATGTCACTTACGTATCGCTCACACTCGACATGGCACATACCTTAAGGAAACTTTCCTCTTTCTCTATAAAGTGAACTTCATAGAGAAACGACTTCAAAGACCCGCGCAGAACCAGAGATTATATCCCCTTAATATTACATAATTTCGAATCAAAGTTTAAATCTTTTAATCAAACGTCAGTTCATCAAAGTTGAACTGAAAAAATACGCCCGGGGGAGATTTGCTGACTAACGGAAACGGAATTTCAAATTTATTTTTACATTTAGTGGTAAAAAAAAAAGAGTTCAAACGGGAGGCAGAGGGGAGGAAAGGAAGAAAAAACGCGGGCATCCGAGCCAACGCCCGACTTGGTGTCAATCACGCGGCCGAGGGTTATCGCGGAGGTGTGGCGCCGCGGTGCGTTGTGGGGCAGCGGCCGAACCTGGTTCCTCCCGCGAGATCCGAACCCCTGTCTCCACAAGTCAGAGAGCCACGAGCCCCATCGTACGACACACCTGCCTCCCCCCCTCCACACTCCCACACCACGCATGATGTACATCCCCCTCCTCTCCTCCTCCTGCCCACCGGTCCCGCGTCGCGACACAAGCGGTCCGCCGTGCCAATTCCAGAGAGGAAGCGAGAGCGTGTAATCAATACCCGACACTCAAGCGAGAGCGTGTTGACGAAAAGACATGGCAGGCGCCTCCGTTAATTGGAAGAGGCCGCGGTAGGTCGCGCTTCGCCCGAGATTAATCGGGAGGCCCATCGAGCGTGCGGGCGCCCCTTGTTCCTTAGCGTGCATTTCCGCCCGTGGATGTGCGCACCTAGGCACGTGTGTGTAATGTTTGCGTCCATAACACGGCGTGGCGGCGCGCGTGCCTTGGCGAAGATCGTCAGTCACTGAGTAAACCCGGATATACGATAGCATGAGAAGCGAGCACGCGCGGCAATTTACCTCCACCGGGCTATTTAGGCGGGCACGTCCGTGGGGGGTTAACGGTACGGCGCCGCAGCTACTGTTTAATATTCGAGCCCGCCCCCTCCTCCAAGCCCTCGGTCACCCACGGGCACGCGACGCTCATCTCTAAACAATACCTATTCCTAATCATCATCCTCCCTCATGGCCTGCTCGTTTCTACCTCTTCACCCTCTTCTCCTTCTCCTTCTTCGTTTCCTTCTTATCCGTCTCCTCCTTTTCCTTCCCTATTTCCCCCACAATAGTAAGGAAGTACACAGAAATACAAAGACAGGAGGCCATAGAACAAGGAGCCTCGATAACGTAGTGAACCTCAGATACCGAGTGAAGGGGGGTGAGGGAGAGAGAAAAGTTGAAAGGGTGGGAAGGAGAGAGAAAGCGGAATGGGGACGGGGAGGAAGAGAAGGAGGGAGGAAAGATAAGAGGGGGAGAGTAGACTGGAGGGAGGAAAGATAAGAGGGGGAGAGTAGACTGGATGGAGGGAAGAAGGGAGGGAGGGAGGGAGGGAGGGAGGGAAGAAGGGAGGGAGGGAGGGAAGGGAGGGAGGGAACGAGAGACAGACAGACAGAGAAGGGAGGAGTGGGAGGGGGTGATGCGGGTGTTGGATCAGGGAGGAGACTGCGTCATACCTCAGGCATGCTATGTTGGCTGTGTCACCTCGGTAAGTCATGTGCGGATAGCTCGTCGCTCGCTATTCATGGCAGGTTCATTCTAATGGAAAATAAATGGATTGAATTTTCATAGCCACTGCTTCTATCATAGTTACGCTTGAAGTGTCCGGTTCAAAGAAAACGGCCAAGGAAGTGTAATAAAGAAACGGATATAACGCTTGAATAAATAAATACAAGAATAAAAAATATGACGAAGTGACACAAGCGGAGCGGGATCGAACCAAAGATGGACGAAAAGAGAACCAAAACACAACCCAGTTCGGCGAAGAAAGAATGAAACGAAAGAATAACCGTATCGCCATGAGAAAATACATATACATTAAAGAAGGAAACGCAGAACCGAATAAGAGACAAAGGATAAGAAACAAAAGTAGACGACGACCTTGAGGAGAAAGGTGTAAAAGACGAAGAAAAATAAAACACATACGACCATGACAATAACAGCGACGACGACGACGACGACGAAGAAGAAGAGGAAGAAGAAAAAGAAGAAGAAGAAGAAGAAGAAGAAGAAGAAGAAGAAGAAGAAAGAAGAAGCCGCGACGCATCCCAGTCGACGTGACCCGTGACTCAGAGTTCACCTGCGGAGACAATATTCAGAGTGGAGCGGGGGAGGTCAGGGGGAGGAGGGGAGAGGAGGGGTGGTAAAGGGGGAGGGGAGGAAGAGGAGGAAGAGGAAGAGGGGGGAGGGAGGAGGGGAGGAAGAAAAGGGAAGTGGGTGTAGAAGAGGGAGTGGGAAAGGAGGAAAAAAGGGGGAGAAGTAGAAGAGGAGGAGGCAGGAGAAGAGGAGGATGGACGAGAAGGGGAGGAGGTAGGAGAAGAAGAGGAAGAGGGAGGAGAAGAGGAGGAGGAGCTAGGAGAAGAAGAGGAGGATGGAAGAGGAGAAGAAGAAGAAGAGGAGGAGGAAGAGGGGGAGGAGAAGAATGAGGAGGAGGTTATTCCAAGGAGGTATAGGGGGTGCAAGAAGGGGAGGTGAAGGTTCAAGGTGACGAGTTGTGCGCTGTGATAAATGGCACGCGCGGAGTATATATAATCCCAGGAGCGAAGAGAGGGAGAGTGGACGGGCGAGGCAGGGGAGGGGTGGGGGTGGAAGGGGATATCATCAGGGGGGAAAATGTTGAGAGTTGGACATCAAACAATGAACTAGAACGGACATAGCACTATCTCACACAAAATCATCTAGAGGATAAAAAGCGGAGGAGGTACGTAAATACACGTACACACATGTAAACATAAAACTACAATGAGGACACAAGCTATGGAATGTACAGTACATAACGAAGCTCTTGAGAAAAAAGTGACACGGGTAGTTTAAGAAAAAAACAAAACAGATTAACGCGAAAAATGAAAGAAAGATGATGAAAGATTACATTTACGACAGGTTTTATGCACGACACGATTGGTATACATACGACAAGAGAATGGTTTTATAAATAGCAAAGAATAAGTCTAACTCTCTCTCTCTCTCTCTCTCTCTCTCTCTCTCTCTCTCTCTCTCTCTCTCTCTCTCTCTCTCTCTCTCTCTCTCTCTCTCTCTCGTGTGTGTGTGTGTGTGGGGGGGGGAGTCCATGTGCGTGTATATGTACGCGTGGATGTGGGCGTGCGCGTGCGTGCTGCATTTAATTTCCCCGAATTCGTAGACGAATATAATTGTAATTTACGGTCGTTAATTCCATTAATCGTGAATATAACTTTGTCAACCATCACGTATTGTGCTTCACTTTGCTTTTCAATTTAATTCTTGTACGTTGCCTAATCAATAACTGAGCCACCTTAGGCAACCCTTAATCCAGTGATTCCCAACAAATAATTAAAATAATTATGTGCTATTACAATATGACAGTGATCTTAATTCATAATTCGTAACTCCTACTCAACAACACGTCACAAACAGTCTCCAGACACCAACATACTCGTACGTGTCAGTCAGTACAATGTATATACTAGTAATGAGAGCACTTTTCGTAAAAATAATATATATAAATTAGAATACTATATATAGGGGTTCCTTGGAATATGAAAAATTATTACAGGGGTTCCTCCAAGGTGTAAAGGTTGGGAATCACTGCCTTAATCGATACACAACACCGCAGCGATTACGTAAGTCAATTAAAATAAAACAGAGTATAACACTTTCGTACAAGGAGCTGGAACGTATCCCACCAGATAAAATCTTATCCCGCCCAGAAATAAAAATCTTGCCTCCATGGATTACCGCACACACGCACGTACGCACACACACACACATACAAAAAAAAACATGAAACCGCAAACAAGAAAGAAAAAAAAAAAAAAAAAAAAAAAGAGAGAGAGAGAAAAAAAATCTATCTACATTCGCATCAACATACCGAACGTGAATATCAAAATTCCTCCTGATTTATATATATGCCCGCCTTATTTTTGCCCAGTCTGGAGCGGGCGTCTGTCTATATATAGTGGTTCTGGCAAGAGGCCATGGCGCATCTTGGTGGGTCCTTCAAGAGCCTTCGTCGGTGACTTGGGTAACGGTGCTAGGGCATTGAGGCGTTTCCCTGAAGGACAAGGGTATTCCGAATTACAGACTTGTATCTGTTTTGTAGTCGGTAAATTCTGCAGGAGGATGATAATATAAAGGA
This sequence comes from Penaeus japonicus, assembly GCA_017312705.2. Taxonomy (NCBI): domain Eukaryota; kingdom Metazoa; phylum Arthropoda; class Malacostraca; order Decapoda; family Penaeidae; genus Penaeus; species Penaeus japonicus. The sequence goes on along the minus strand of BOPN01002052.1, from coordinate 208,575 downwards.
GGGACACACCTCTTCGATAATTTTCTTTGGTTAATCAGCGCGTTTCGATAATCAATAGTGTTTTGATATTGCTGATATTTAGAAGGCGTTTGTATCACGAAAGAAAACATATGATCCTCGTTTCTGCTATCGGATTCGCAGAAGAAAAATGTATACAGATTGATAGATAGAGAGATGGATAGAGAGATGGATAGATTGATGGTTAAATGGCCGCCTTCCCCCTCCCACAGGTAGATAGGAAAATAGATAGATCATAGATAGATAAGTACATTAGTTTGATAAATAGACAGATAGATACATCGATGGGATGGATGGATGGATGGATGGATGGATGGATGGATGGATGGACTGATGGATGGTCGGTAGGTAGGTAGATAGGTAGATAGGTAGATAGGTAGGTAGGCAGGTAGGTAGGTAGGCAGGCAGGCAGGTAGGTAGGTAGGTAGGTAGGTAGGTAGGTAGGTAGGTAGGTAGGTAGGTAGGTAGGTAGGTAGGTAGGTAGGTAGGTAGGTAGGTAGATAGGTAGGTAGGTAGATAGGTAGGTAGGTAGATAGACAGATTTGGCACCGTAAATACTAGTCCCATTTCTTCCCCCCTCACCCCCCCCCCCCCCACCCTCACCTACCTTCCCTTCCTTCCCACGATCGTGCTTGCCATTGCTTGCGTGGTTGCTGTCCTCGCTTCGCAGCCTCCCTTTACAATCAACAAAGGCCCTAATCCTTTCAGTCGTCTCTCGAAATAACTCCCGTTTCGCCGAAAGAGAATGACGCGCGTGCTTGCTTGCTTGCTTGCTTGCTTGCCTGTGTGTGTGTGTGTGTGTGTGTGTGTGTGTGTGTGTGTGTGTGTGTGTGTGTGTGTGTGTGTGTGTGTGTGTGTGTGTGTGTGTGTGTGTGTTCGTGTGTGTGTCACTCTCGGCACTCATCTGAGAGCCGTCAAGAGCGAGGTGTTCCAGTCTTTGGGAGCCTCTTTGTTTCGCCTTGAACCAACACCCAGTAATATCCGGCCATTATATCTCCATCCCTTAATTGCAGCAGTGTGGAAAATTTATATCAAACAACATATTGTTTGTTTAATTTAATCGTTTGTCTGTTTTTCTGTCTGTCTGTCTGCCTGTCTGTGTTTGTCTTTCTTTCTTTCTTTCTCTCTCTCTCTCTCTCTCTCTCTCTCTCTCTTTCTCTTTCTCTCTTTCTCTCTCTCTCTCTCTCTCTCTCTCTCTCTCTCTCTCTCTCTCTCTCTCTCTCTCTCTCTCTCTCTCTCTCTCTCTCTCTCTCTCCCTCTCACCCTCTCTAATGCGTGTGTGTGGGTGTATATGTGTGTGCAAGGATTTATGTGTGCGAGGGTGTATATGTATGCATGGGTGTGGAAACGTGTGGGCGCGTGCGCGTGTGCTCATTTACGTGATTATGTACGTATACTGTATGAAGTGGGGTATAAATTCGGATGTTTGTGTGTGTATGCGCCGGTGTACAGTATATATATGCGTTCATGTTTGTTTGCGAATATGACTCCGAAGATGCAACATCCAAAGGTCTTTCAGTTGCAGCGGAATTCAAACTTGGCTCCGCGAAGGTCAGAGGTTGATATGCTTCTTCCCAATACTTGCGAGAGAAGGTGTGGTCGAAGATGTTAAAAAGGGAGCTGAAAGGCATTCAATTTCAATGGTAAATACAGAGAACAAATAACAGGTTAAAGTAAACAATAGCCGTGTTTGCCTTCTCGAATATCGTAGGTATAAGTAATCAACTGAAATCAATAAACAAGTGACGCCTCAATTATCTAGACAAACCTCTTGAAATACCATGGCCGTGTCGTGCGGCTTCTCCCTCGTAATTAAAAATATAGGATAAAATATAGTGTATGATCCACACCACGAAGAACAGTAGTTGAAGTGTTTCGGTAGCTTCCATCCCTCCTTCGTGTCTCATCAACAAAATGACGAAGCACTCGCGAATCTAATAATGATAATGCCATCAAAACACGAAACAAAGAAACTCAGTTAATAAGCTCTTCGCTCCACAATAAATTCCGCTACGCTGAGAGCCTCATATCCCGGTGCCTGGAGGCGTGACGACCGAGGGCCTCCGGGGAAGGTTCAAGCCAGCCGTGACCTCTGCATGATAACCTAGGAGAACCCGGTGACCCAATCAGATGACGGAATAAGCGGGGCTTACACACTATGAGAGGAAGAAGTCGAGCCATGTTGAGAGAGCCTCTCGGCGGCCCGTATTAAAGATAACATTTCGAGACCGCGATGACCCTGGCACCCGCCTTTCCTAAACTACCATGTTACCTGCGCCTCGACCCCGCCCCTTGTGTTATCGAGTTTCTCATCTATCTTAACAAATAACCTATTCTTCTTCAGTTGAGCTACGTCTCCCATAGTTCAGGTGCCCAGGCTATAACGTCCCTTTATAAATAATAGGTCATGTTCAGCGGCACACACAGCCACATACACCGAGCCATGACACTGATATAGCACTGTCATGCAATGCCCATTCGTTTTCCTCGTCCGCTAAACCTTTTAGGCTGTGCGCTGTACACCTAATTCATTGGACCTGTTCTTCAGCACGACAGAGCCCCTATTTACTAACAGGATGGGAAACTGCGACCGCCCCCACCCCCCTCCCCCGGCAGGAGGAGAGGGAAGTTTGGGTGGAGTATGAGCGAGACACGTAGAGAGGGTGGGTGAGGTGCTTTGCTGGACCAATCAATAGGACGAGTGCCAGCCTCCATCTGGGCCCTCATCCTCTCACACTTCACTCTCAAATAACACACTATTTATGATCCATGGCCAGACAGCGCGTGGTATCTTAGGGGACCTTTCTTTCGCATCATTGAGTCAG
>BOPN01002052.1:198232-200732 GCA_017312705.2 Penaeus japonicus | reverse complement strand
TCCGGCCATCAGAGAGGACGCGCGAAGAAGATCGTTCCAAGGGAATTTTGGCTCGCTGTGCCTTACGATCCCATTCATACACAATCTAGTATCCCATACATAAATGCATACATAATATACATACACACACACATATATATATATATATATATATATATATATATATATATATATATATATATATATATATATATATATATATATATATATATATATATATATATATATATATATATATATGTGTGTGTGTGTGTGTGTGTGTGTGTGTGTGTGTGTGTGTGTGTGTGTGTGTGTGTGTGTGTGTGTGTGTGTGTGTGTGTGTGTGTGTGTGTGCATGTGTGTGTGCATATGTGTGTGTGTGCATATGTGTGTGTGTGTTGTGTGTGTGTGTGTGTGTGTGTGTGTGTGTGTGTGTGTGTGTGTGTGTGTGTGTGTGTGTGTGCGTATGCGTGTGTGTTTGTGCTTGCGTGTGTTTGTGCTTGCGTGTGTTTGTGTTTGCGTGTGTTTGTGCTTGCGTGTGTTTGTGTTTGCGTGTGTTTGTGCTTGTGTGCGTGTGTTTGTGCTTGTGTGTGTGTGTGTGTGTGTGTGTGTGTGTGTGTGTGTGTGTGTGTGTGTGTGTGTGTGTGTGTGTGTGTGTGTGTGTGTGTGTGTGTGTGTGTGTGTGTGTGTGTGTGTGTGTGTGTGTGTGTGTGTGTGTGTGTGTGTGTGTGTGTGTGTGTGTGTGTGTGTGTGTGTGTGTGTGTGTGTGTGTGTGTGTGTGCGTATGCGTGTGTGTTTGTGCTTGTGTGTGTTTGTGCTTGCGTGTGTTTGTGCTTGCGTGTGTTTGTGTTTGTGTGTGTTTGTGCTTGTGTGTGTGTGTGTGTGTGTGTGTGTGTGTGTGTGTGTGTGTGTGTGTGTGTGTGTGTGTGTGTGTGTGTGTGTGTGTGTGTGTGTGTGTGTGTGTGTGTGTGCATGTGTGTGTGCATATGTGTGTGTGTGCATATGTGTGTGTGTGCTTGTGTGTGTGTGTGTGTGTGTGTGTGTGTGTGTGTGTGTGTGTGTGTGTGTGTGTGTGTGTGTGTGTGTGTGTGTGTGTGTGTGTGTGTGTGCATGTGCGTGTGCGTGCGTGCGTGTGTTCTAAGATTAAAAAAAAAAACTATCGATTATCTGCCTTCCCTTCCTCCTTTCCCTGCCCACGTCGCATCGGGCGCCGACGTTGCCGGGCAAACAGAGTCCGGGCCACCTGGATCCTCCGCGTCAACGCAAGACCCCGTGAGACGCTGCGAGGCAGGCGATGAAGGGAGCGTCCCCGGGCTAGCCTGGCCCCTTGCCACTAACGCCACCATTCATAGCCTGGCGGTTGGCGGGACCGGGTCGTAACCCGCAGGTCCTCCGGCCATTCTAGCGGACCGCCTGCCTCGGGTCCGCCGGGTTGCACGACGGTAAAGGGAAGGTTTGGATCGCGGCCGGACTACCAGATTATGGAGCTGCCGCTCAATAAGGTCTGGGAAGCGGCGAGGAGCTGAACTTGCCCCGCCCGAGGCACCTGCAGACAGGGACTGCTCTACTCCAGTGTGTGTGGGCGAAGAAAAACACAACACTGACCTCGTTCTTCGGCATCGCCTCCGCGCTCGCACGCCCCGCCCTACGCAAACAATCAACGTAACTTCCTCCCAGATTCACTGATCAATCCTTTGAATCACTCCGTGGCGGCGGGGTGACGTCAGAGTCTGGAAGTGGAGGGCGAGCGGCGGCTGGGCGCGGCCGCGGCGGGAAGATGAGCAGCGGAGCCTGGACATCCGGCGGCCAGCGTGTCCTCGTGCAGCGGCCGGGTTTTTGTTCCCACGCAACCTACCTCAGACTCTCAGGTCATGACCCAGAAAACGATGTAAACATTATGGATCTGTGCCTCGTCATCCGTGTACGAGGAGTGGAGCTGACAAGAAATTCGTGGCTGCAAGAGCGTTGAATGAGTTAGAAAAAGATGCTAGGAAAGAATTCAATTTTCTTTTTCAAGCTCACTTACCAACAAAGGCTTTGGTGTCACGAACCGACGGAACAAATTTGACTTCCTAGTAACTAATTTCCCCTGTACGCCCTCCAATACATCACAACACACACAAAGAATACATAAGACGGCAAACCAATCCGATGAGCAGGCAAGTCATTCAATTCGCAGGGTACACGAGTAGCTAGGCTTGCATCCGTTGCAATGGCAGCAGTAAACGGTCGGTCCACTTTCGAATCCGACAGACCCGGCAACTTTTCCGTCCATCTGCTGACTCTCCTGGCCGGCATCCGCTCATACTCGAGAATAAACAAGGTGAAGACGGGCTATGTACCCTCCACCGCAAGCACCCCCTCCCAAACCCCTCCTCCTCTTCCTCCACCGCCCCGGGGTGAAGTTACCCGCGACAGCCAGTATCACCAGCATCCAACTTAGATCATAGCCGCCGAGAAGACAGATCTGTGCCGCTTTTCTCGTCTCGCTCATAATAGGCACTCGGAGGGCCATACCTGC
>BOPN01002052.1:188232-193232 GCA_017312705.2 Penaeus japonicus | reverse complement strand
ATAGTAGTAGTAGTAGTAGTAGTAGAAAGAGTTATAGTAGAAGTAGAAGTAGAAGTAGTAATAGTAGTAGGTAGTAGTAGTGGAAATAATTATAATAGAAGTAGTAGTAGTAGGTAGTAGTAGTGGTAGTTATAGTAGTAATAGTAGTGGTAGTAGTAATAGTAGTAGTAGTAGTAGTAGTAATAGAAATAGTTATAGTAGAAGTAGAAGTAGTAGTAGGTAGTAGTAGAAATAGTTACAGTAGAAGTCGTAGTAAAATTAGTAAAAGTAGTAGAAGTAGAAGTAGAAGTAGAAGTAGTAGTAGTATTAATTAAAGTAGAAGTAGTAGTAAAAGTAGTAGAAGTAGCAGAAGTAGTATGTGGTAGTTGTAGTAGTAAAAGTTATAGTAGAAGTAGTAGTAGTAGTAGTGGAAATAGTTATAGTAAAAGTAGAAGTAGAAGTAAACGTAGTAGTAGTGGAAATAGTTATAGTAGAAGTAGTAGCAGCAGCAGCAGTAGTAGTAGTAGTAGTAGTAGTAGTAGAAATAGTTATAGTAGAAGAAGAAGAAGTAGTAGTAGTAATAGTAGTAGTAGTAGTAGTAGAAATAGTTATAGTATAAGTAGTAGTAGTAGTAGTAGTAGTAGTAGAAATAGCTATAGTAGTAGTAGAAATAGTTATAGTAGAAGTAGTAGAAGTAGTAGCAGTAGTAGTAGAAATAGTTATAGTAGAAGTAGTAGTCGTGAAAACAGTCATAGTAAAAGTAGAAGTAAAAGAAGTAGTAGTAGTAGCAACAGCAGCAGCAGCGGCAGCAGCGGTAGCGGCAACAGGAACAACAGTAACAGCAACAGTAGTAGTAAAAATAGTAGTGAATGATTATCATGCGTTTTCAGCCACAAGATTATTTATTTTTGATTATTTTGATTCGAGTTACTACTCTTTAACTCTGTTAAAATATTCAATGAATTCATTCTCTGTATCTCTAAAGCGCAAGTTCACATATGACTTAGTATGGTAGCCTAAGCGAATTAGAAATCCTAGGCCATGCGGGGAATAGCGTGCTTTGAGGAATCCAAGGCGAAGCCAACAGTGAAACCACCAGGGATAAGAATTCAGCAAAGGCGCGCGCCCGCGCGCGTGCGTGTGTTCGTGTTTATTTATTTGTATGATTGTATGTATCAATGCGTGCATGCGCCTGTTAGTGCGTATGTGTTATGTTGTTATATACTTATGTTGCGTAACGTCCGTATGTGTTTGTGTGTCCGAAAGAGGATGTTATAATCTATTGTTCTTGCTTTTTTTTGTGTCTTGAATTAATAATTATGTTTTTTTTAATATAGTCTAACAAAGGCGTAAATAATTACAGAGATGGCAGGAAACGCCACTATTTTTAGCATACTGCATTAGTGGTCGCCGGCCTTTCGAGGTCCTTGTGTTTACACCAAAGCACGCCATCCACACGAGGTTTTGCCATTCATAAGATTACCAGCTCCATGCCCTCACCCCCTACTCATCCACAAAGACGCACAAATGATCCATTTCCGTAGAGCCAAAACGATGTGAGATCTACAGTTCACATTCCTTTCAGCCTCATTAATATCAGTAGTAATGCCGTTGTCATTAGTGAGTTCATCCCTTTGTTATTACGGTATATTCTCATTATTATTACATTATTGTCTCATCATTGCAAGTCTCTCTCTCCATAATCATTATACTAACATGTACATATCATAACTGTTTACAAACCCCAGTTATGATTACTTCCCTTAACAAACATTTTGATGTATACGATAATGTTCCCCGTATGACATGAAAAAATATATATCATTCTAAGGTATACATTTACATGTCAACTTATTAAATACAACGTTAGATACAACAAGAAATACGACCAACAGCGTAGCAGGTAATGGTAACGCACGGTCGATAATAACACGGTACTACCAATAACTGAGAAAAGCGTGCGGTAATGTACGACGCCTTTCGTCATAGCATCCCACATAAACGCCAAACAAACGTGACAATACAGAGAGTGAAAAACGAAGAATGAGCAGGCAGGGCACCGAAGGCTGACGTCATGCAAAATCGCCGAGGTGTAGATCCGTACCCGATGCTCGTTCGGTCTCCTTTACACATCACGCTTCGATCGCCATGACTCAGATGTTCCCAGTAAGACGCTGTAATGTCTACAAGTATAAAAGGAAACTATTTTATAAACTCTGCCCAATAACTTGCATGTGTCACTGTACGGCAACCCTTTGCACACACACAAAAGCCTCCGATAGTTAATGCAGTTTCTTGCCGTGTGGAGGAGAGGCTGTCGTTCTATTTTGTTTTATTCATTCCAATAATAAACTGTGAAATCGGGCCTGGATACGGCTGATTCTTATTAAAGATGACATAATATCTGGATACTGTTGATTCTCATCACATGATACATGGATATTGCTAAAGACATTTTCATACCCTGCAGAAGGACCGGCAACCTAGAGTTTGAGAGAGCGTTCCAGGACTTTCGTTTAGTACGCAACTTTCCCGGAAAAAATCCCCCATTTCTCAAGGCGAATCAATTGTAAAACTTTTCGAGTAAAACACCTGGAGTTACATAATGTTACATGAAGAACTGGAGCATCTATCCTTGCTTCTCCAGTTTACATTCAAGGTCCAATTAGCATTCAAAGGCGAAGGAACAGCGTCCGCAGCGTGGGACCGCCAGCCACCGACCGCTGGCGCTGCGCTCCGGTCACGTTGCTTGCGTCTCTCAATGCCGCAACAACTATTTACTCGATGCTTATTTTGTACCATGACACCTCTCACGGCAATTAACAATGGATCAATAATGGAGAATAATAGTGGATAATCATATGTTTTTTCGACTGTTTTTCTTACTGTAATGTTTATTAATTCCTCTTTACATACAGATTACCACAAATTGATTCTAACATCTACCCGCATATTACGTTCATCGAAGAGAAGTAACGGATGTTTGTGGTAATTTAAGCGGTCCAGCTCTGCAGTATCACGGCACTATAGCGTCAAAATACTCTCCTGCGGTTACACGAGACCGAGACCTCGTCACACAGGATCTTAACTTCTGCCTTCCCATCTCGAGCCGCAAGGAGCCCCCCCCCCCCCCTTCTATAACGCCTAGACGCCCATCCTAACAGTACCTATAGCCAACCGGCTGTTGGACATGCTACACCCGCGGATACAGTTATCCGGCTTTAATGTGATTTGGACGGTTAATTGAGGATCAATCAGAGCCGTGTAACCGTACGGCCGGGCCCGAGCAGTACACCTCGCCATCTGCACCAACGCCACCTGCTGTTCCGAGCGCCGCGCCAGCGCCAGTAGTACTCCCTTCGCCACCTGTGCCGACGCCACACAACCTCCCTTCACTGCGTCCTCTGCGATCACGCCTTGCGCTGTCCTCTCCCTCCCTGACAGTGCCGTCCGCGCTCGCCCTCGAGGAGCTCGCCCTCGAGGAGCTCGCCACCTGTTACTCGCAACCTTACACTGCCGCCGGCTGCTGTGACGTCCTCGGACTCCCTAATCTGACATAATAAGAGGGGAAACGTGACTCCATGCAAAGCCTCGATGGGAAGGTGGATTAATGCAGCTTGTCTGTCCACCACAGGTCATGCAATGGTGGATGCAGCATGACGCAGGAAAAATGGTTGAGCTTGTAACCAAAGCCTGCACCCGGAGTAAAGCTATCGCCACGCCACCTTCCTCGCCACGCCACCTTCTACCAGCGCTAGGGGAGTAACCACTACCTCAACCTTTTGCACAGTTGCTGGTTTCCTCGCCGTCCCCTACGAACTCCCAAGTCAATGTCAGATTGGGAATTACACACATGGAGCAAGTCGACTATATATATATGATAACAATTCCAAGAACGAGCGCCGGCGCAAGTGTACATCACATCCTGTACGCTCAACACACGTACACACTTGATCATCACATGACATGTCTGACTCTGTTGTGGTACTGCTTAGTTGTGGACACAAAAACTCAACGTAGTTATTTCTCTTCATTAAACCGCAGCTGTATTCTTTACTAATTCTGTTGTATCACTCCGTCGTATGTAGCATATGCATACACGCTGCACACAACTAACTAGATATGCAAAATCCTAACTTTAAAATTATTACAAGAAAACAAAAGGCAATAAACAACTCGAGCACGCAGAGAGTAAGAATTTGCAGTTCAATTCCGCGTAATAAAATTGACGTACTGAGGCAAAGGAGTATGTTCATTTCCGCGCAATTGCTATGCATGCATGACAATCAGCTGGAAAAGGCCACAATAGGTCTGGGTCTGCGAGCCTGAGTCCTGCAATGACCAATAACAGTTCTAGAGCAAAGCCCGCGTTCCCGATGCCGCCCACGAGTCCCTCCGCCCTAACTCCATTTGCGCCACAAAGTCCTCGATGTCGTGTCCTGCGCCCGTCACTGTCATCGGCGATCCTAAACCTAATCACTGTCATTCGCTCGTCGGGTGGGTTTCTCGTCCTCATCGCCAAAGGTTCGCGCCTGCTGAAGTTCTCGTCTGCTCTTCTTGTATCTGCATTCCTCTTGGACCTTCATTCTTATTGCATCACCATTTTGCAGAACTGCATTACGCAAGATTATCGCAATCACCGCCGCGGTCGCAATCACCACCGCTATTACCGCACCCACAATCAACGCGTTGCCACCCACGGTATACTCCCTCCCAACCCACCCCCACACAAACCGTTAGACATGAATCCTCTCCCACACATGCATCCCCCACAGTATTCTCCCTCGTCCTGTAACTCATGTCCCTGCGTCAGGCATCACTCGCCGCGCCGAAAAACACAGGTGACTCATGAATAAACTTCCCGGAAGCCCATGTTTATCCCTAGGCCACAATAGGCCATCACCCCCCCCCCCCTCCTCCTCCCCAGGTATGCTCATCATGCACAGGGTGTACTGTACTCTGATGAAACCCCTTCTCTCGCCCACCTAAATAGGGGAAGGAGGGGGGGGGGGGTACCGGGG
>BOPN01002052.1:173232-180732 GCA_017312705.2 Penaeus japonicus | reverse complement strand
AGCCCCTGACACCCGCTCCCCCGCCCACAAGGGACTCCTGAATGCTCGCCCCTTCGCCCTCGTCCCGTGAGAGCGAAAGCTACACTGATACCGAAATGGAACGTGACGGGAAACTCTACCACAAAGAACCTCCTGCTGATTTCGAAGGCCCAAGTGCTTGCTTGCTTGCTTCGTGGATCAATACGAGAAGGGTAGGGATCCCTGTCTGCCAGCCACACGCGTCTACCCACAGGCGGCCCCTCCTGTCTATGCTCCATCTACTTTACATGTTTTTTTTTCTCTCTGACCGAGTAATTCAATGCCTCGTTTACTCCCCCTCCCCCACCTCCCTCCAGGTATCTGCTCATGCTATGAAGTCTCGCATCAGAGAGAGGTCCTTTGAAATGGGGAAATTTATGCAAATCTTATTTTTCACATCCAGCGAGTCCCGCACGGAAGCACCCAGTGTGGCGGAACTAAATGAAAGTCGAAGCGGCTGTAACGAGCCAGTTCTACGCCTTTCACCTCGACTGAGATTGCTGCCGTGTGCATGTTCGACGATGTCAATCTCGATGAAAAAAGGGTTGTCTTTGAGCTTTCCGGAGCGAGAGTCTGCTTACATATCCACTGTTATATAAACGTAAAAGACATAGGAATGAAAACCCAGTCCGTACCAGAGAGGAACAATAGATGCGGTGGATAGAATAAGGAAGATTAGGAGGGTAATATTTCTCAGACCATTTTTATGCAATCCGAGATCTAGCTTCCGACTTACGTAAGGGCTGCTAATCCTTTATCTAGAAAAAGGCTGTAGAAGGGCATGCGGACGTCTGGTAGAACAAATAAGGTTCACTTGTTCTTCGCATTCGGCAATGATGCTTGCTCTTATTATAGAGTCCTCGAATGAGACCAACTGTTCTCAGCACTAATAGCCAAAAGCAAAAAAGTTCTGTTATACTCGAGCCGAAGCTGCTTCAAATCCTGCAAAACAAGCCGTAATACAACCCTTCAATGTTTCAGACCGAGGTCATAACAGAGAGAGATAAGGCCTTTGTAGGAATTGCCTCTAGGAGTTACAGATTTCGGTCGCGTTGGGAGTCGTTGAGATTCCCGTCATGCCTTGCTCTCTTGCCTTCCCCTAGCATATCAGTCTTTAAAATGAGAACTGCATCATAACCACGAGAAAAAAAAAATATTACAGATTTTTCAGATTTATAAAATATGGATATCCAACACTGAAATGCTGTTTACGAATCACCCTTCACACTCGCGATTGGTTTTACCAACGTTCATAAATAGAGACCAAGCTTTCCATAACTCCGTCGGGCGAAAGCATGCGTAGCCACAACTAAAGGATACGGTGAAAACTGTTACGATAGTGAAGAACAGAAAACCCTTTTTTGGGAGATCGGTTTACCGTCCACCATTCACTACGGGAGTCACTTCTTTGTGCACACTGATAACCAAGATCCGCAAATGGCTTTGTATGGCAAAGCAGATGCAAAGTAAGCCCCTACGATACTTTTTTCGGTATCTGCAACCGACCCAAAGGGAAGCACGACTTCAAACGCGTAGGAGCAAAAACCCACACACGTCTTCCTCGCCGTAACTACACCTCGCCCGGTCCGATCGCACACAAAAGCCTCTAAAAACTTCACGACTGACAAGAACTGGTCATGACGCCAACGAAAAGACGCCGCAAGATTAATTGCTGTCTTTTTTACAGCCCGGTTGAACTATGGCCATTTGTCAGGGTGAATAATGGGAGTGTGATGAGCACCATTAGGGATAAAGGGACTGTGACCAGCGAGTATAACGAGACGTCTGAAATCCCAACAGGAGGTGGGTGGTAAGCGCTGGGAAGAGCAATAAAAATCAATGGTTAATGTACGAAGGACATTCGGAAAACAACATGTCAGGTCGTATAGAACAGACCTGGCAGGAAGTCTAGGCGAGGATTGCCGAAAAAATATCACAACGAAGTTCGATTAAAAAAAGAAACAGTGTATTAACACAATATCGTGCATCTATAAAGGAATAAAGTGTCTCAAAACTAGACCCAAGCGACAAAACAGAATAAATGAACGGGCCGTGGAAACGAGAATATATCAAATGCTGAATAATAAAACAAGCCCCGACATCAGAGACAACTTGCTATTAAAAATATTTGGGGGGAAACAATTTATGCGTCAAATCGACTGCATGCTAACGACATGCATAAAAATTAGTTTTACGTGAGAACACCATCACAGCAGCATTTCCCCAAACACAAAATAAGAGACATGGGAAAAACAATAATTACTTTAAAATTGGAGCATAATGCTAAAAACATCAGAGAGGATATTATAATTTTGGTGCGACAAATGAAACTCGAATCGCGTGAGATCAGTCAGCCAAACTCTATCTTGCCTCTATTCTCTTTTCTCTTCTCTTCTCTTCTCTTCTCTTCTCTTCTCTTCTCTTCTCTTCTCTTCTCTTCTCTTCTCTTCTCTTCTCTTCTCTTCTCTTCTCTTCTCTTCTCTTCTTCTCTTCTCTTCTCTTCTCTTCTCTTCTCTTCTCTCGCCTTTGCCTTTGTATCTCACTTCCAATCCTTTTCTTTTTCTTTCTCTCACGCCCCTCCTTTCTTCCCCTCCCCCCTCCTTCCTCTCGGCTGTGAATACGGATGTCCATAACAACAACCGCAGCGGCTGTCACCCGATAAAAGTTTCCGGCCCCACTACAACAGTCCCCATCAAAAGACGTGTCGGGAGCCACATCGACCGCGCGTGCTGTATCTTGGCGGCCGTGCACCACGCGGGACCACCAACCAACAGCACGGCTAGCCCTGCAACGCCATAACAATATTCCTCACGCTGCAACACTGCAACTTCATCGCGACATTGCCCTCTCCTTTTAACCGCTCACCCCATGTGACCCCTCCCTAACCCCTCCCCCCCCCCTTCCCTCGCTGCAACACTGATTCGCCATCGCAGTCCGCTTGTGATGCAGGTGAGAGCGGTCCACTGACCCCGGGACTGTGACCCCGCCTCCCTGCACGTCATGCCCCTCCCCCCCTCTACCCTGCCCTATGCCCCTTCCATCCTTTACCCCGCCCCATGCCCCTTCCATCCTCTACCCTGCCCCCATGCCCAACCTTTCCTGCTGGGTCACACAGCCTCAGCGACGCCCCAGATGGTGAAGACAACATCAGACGGCACCGAGAGAGTAACCTTAGCCTGTCGTGAATGCCAAGCTCAAGTCTGCTTGCGTGGAAAAAGGTCATCCGCCACAGCTGTTGCCATCATAGACCGTGTTCCTCGAGTAATATCTATCGTCTTCCGGAAGTTCATGCGATACCATGCGGCACTAAACCACATGATATCCTAACCTAAGGTTGCCACTACCGCCATTCCTTCGATAAGTCACGCACCAAAGCACAAAAATCCTATATGCAAAAAAAAAAAGAAAAGAAAAGAAAAGAAAGAAAGAAAAAAAACGTACAATTTACATAAAAGCACTGGGTCGCGAGTTCACGTTACTAGGGCATTCGAATACATGCGGAACCGCGTGAGGTCATATTTACTTATTGTTTCAGAATGTGCAACAAAGCTTACATGATGTACCCTGACACCCTAGGGCCCTCCCTCTTCCCACCGCTGACACTCCATCTCTCTCACGCCTTCTTCCACCCCCTGCAGGCAGCGCGCCATTGGTCACGCCACTCCCCGCCCGATGCACTTTTTCACCCCTCAAGCATCAGTTCTTTTCCTTCCCTTCCCTCATTCCCGTAAATGCCTTTGTCTCCCTCACCTTCACTATCATAGCCATCGTTTTCCTCGCATTATACTCTAAGTGCCACTATTAAACTCTTCTCCTTCACTACGACGGCTACCACTATGAAACTAATATTCTCCGTCATCGTCGTCACTGCGATCTCCCTTTCCCCGTTGATCACCATCATCACCATGTCCATCGTCCTTCTCCTTGTCCTCTTCATTTTCATCCGCTCCATCCTATCCCGCGCTCCATCCCATCCCGCACTCCGTCCCGATATCCTTTCACGCGTTGTCTCTGACGCCTACAAAGAATAATTCACGCTGTGTTGACCCAAGGGATCGGGTCCCTCGAAGGGCGTGGCGGGTCAGGCGCGTCTCCGTGCTGTTGCCATCCGAGGCGTAACAGGAAGTGTCTGCGGACTTCGCTTCTATCCAAAGCCTTGCCTGGATCAGTCGTTAAGCCGATGGAGCTGAACCTCTGTAATATTTCGAACTGGTAATATCTATGATGTTTTCTTTATGGTGATGCTGTATCGTACTTTGTATTTTGGGGATAGTCATAAGCTGAACTGAAATGTTCTATATGTTTTTTTCAAACATAATGTGTTATAATTATAAAAGGCGTCTTGACGTTAGACGCGCCTCTATTCTTCCTGTCACCTCCTCTCTTCTCTTCCTTTCTAACCCTTTCCATCTCCCCCTAAATCTGTGTCTGTCTGTCTGTGTTTGTATGTACGTCTATTTATCTGTCTGTTTGTCTGTCTGTCTGTCCATCTCTGCAACACAAAGCACATGTAATATGAGATACATCAGTCCCCGTGGTTTCTCTTCCGGACATGTTCCTCATTGCAAATCACTACCCTCTTTTTCACAAATTCCCACGCTAGCTATAGAATCTACCATTGATCATGAGAATTATACGATGTATCAAGTGATCTACACTATTCCGTTGACGACCAAGTCAATGCCCGTATCTCGAGGTCTTCATTAGTTTACAAACTGACTCCTAAAAATATCCAGTATGAGATACTAGCTTCCTCCCCCATCCTTCTACGTCCTTACACATCCGTGCGCTGCCTTTGTATTCCCTTTAACAATGCCGTATCGGCCAATACCCTATCCCTATAATCCAGGATACATTGATACCTACATGCAACATGTGTAACCTGCATGTAACCCGGCGCATTGCTTCGAGGTCTTGTAACCCTTTATGCTCCTTAAGCTTGTATTTCGATACGACAAAAAAAAAAAAAGGTCAAGTAGCTCCCTGGCGCTCCCTGTATCATCTGGTAGGATAAGGTTGACATAGCGTATCATGTCTCCTTTTTAAAGTTAGTATTCCCTAATATATATATATATATATATTTTTTTTTTTGATGATATCTTCCCTTGACATTCGGGTGTTCTGCTTTTTATATTGTTCTTGCTGTTTTTATCTACGTTCTCGCCTCCCCCCCATCCCACCCGAGCAGAAAGAAGGCTCGGCGTAGATAGGGCGCGGGTGTGGCAGGCGAGGCAGTCCACGGGGCAGCGCGCGTCTCCCGAGGCGCAACGCGTTTCCTGCCCGGCGCTTCGCTAGATGTCCTGGCCGGTGTCAACGTCCGCTCCAGTGCATCCGATGGTCCTCGCACGCAGTTGCCACCACACCTTTCAGCAACTCATCTTTCATCGACACGCTTCCTCCCGAGACAGCCAGATTATCCTCTTCCCACCTTCCAATATAGCCGTCCATCTCCAGGCGTAGTCGGTTCTCTTCGAGCAGAGTCACGGAGCCTCCTCACTCCTACTCTCCTTTCTTTAACAATGCCTTTTCCATAACGCCATCACGGCCACGCTCGTACCACCCGCGGCCTCTCCCACACCCACCAGCCCGACGTACACACCGCACTCGGCACAAGTTCCCCCAGTACACTCTTCCCTGGTACACGTCTCCAAATACGGCACGCGCTTCCCTGCGAGCCAGACTCTTACACAACCTCTCCATTAAGTATGAACACTAATGGCCCCTCTCATCCCAGCAAGTATTCAGAACTCTGTACCCAACGTTAAAGACGAGAAAAAAATCCCACCGCAATGCATCTCCCCGTCAACCTCCACCCCAAGTTTCCCGAGGTAGCTTCAACGCTCCGAGATCTTGGAGCTTTTGGTTCTAAAAATAAACGCCATACCAAACCCATATTATTCGCGATCAATACACGTAATCTCTTGCCTTGTATTGTGCCTTAGCGCCCCTCCCTTCCCTTGTGGCAGGTAAAAAACTTATCCTCATTCTCCTCCCTTTCTTCCCACTTTTCTCGTTTTCTCTTCGTCTCTTATCAGGTCGTCCCTGCTGCCTGTCTCCTGTTCGTTCTTTTTCCGTTTTCTGTTTATTTGATAATTTGATGCCACTTAGGCGACATGTTATGAACGTGTTATTTTGACACGCTTCGCTAACCCTTCCACGCCGTGAGCATCGTCGTTCCCCGATTGTTTACGCCTTCAAGATGTTCCTTCCCACACCTTCGGTTACCAACATCTCCCTGGCGTAAGAAAGAGGGCGGTAGACTCCTGCCAACACACCCTGCCAACACCTCTAGGAAAGAGTTATTCCTGCCTGTCCTAGAGCGTGGCTCTTTCAATACGTGTGTATGTGTGTAGGTGTGCGGGGGGGGGGTGCACACAGGCGCTCGCGCACGCACATACATACACACACAGATCGTCCGTGATCCCGTCCATTAATAACAACATGTATGGGTGAATGTGAGGAAGGAAGGGAAGCAGTCGGCTGGAGTATGAAAAGGAGAAGGAAAATAATCAAATAAAAGGGGCAAGACGACGCAAGAGAAAGAGGGATAAAAATTTGCACCATGTGCGTGTGCATGACGTCAAAGATCCTGAGGTACAGCATACGGGGCTGGATTATGAGAGGGAAGAAGTGGGAAGGGTGGGGGGTACAGAAGGACTGAGGGGCATAGAAGGGAGATGGAGGCGGGGAAGGGGCAGGGAGAGGAAGAGGTAGAGAAGGGGGAGGGTAAGAGAGAGAGGGGGAAGGGAGGAGTTGGGTAGGGAGGGGAAGTGCGGAGGGTAAGGGTACCCAGGCCGGCAAGGGAGGGAGAGTTACGCAAAATGTAGGGGGAAGGGAGGAACGGAGAAAGGGGAGGGAAGGCATAAATGCGAAGGTAGGTAAGGGAGAAAGTGAAGAAGTGAAGAAGACAGGACGAAAAGAATGACAACAAAACCAGAGGAAGAAACACACGCAAAAATATTCCCCCTTACAAGAGTTACAGATAGTAAGAGGAAAATAAAAGAGGAGATACAAATAGAGAATAAAAATGGAAAAGAGTCAAGAAAGGAGTAACAGGTAAGGGATAAACCTGGAAGAAGAGACGAGGGTATTCACGCTGCATGACAACGACACGGGATAAGGCTGGGGGAGGGGGGGGACGACGACGGGGTGGGTGGAGTGGGAGGGCGGGGGTTAGAACTCTCGAGCTTGTGGGATGGGGTGTAGAGTGTGGGGGTGTGGGATGTGGGGTACAGGGCATGGGGTATGGGGGTGTGGGAAGTACCGGTAGAGAGATGAAGTCTCGGCAACGGTGCGTGGCGGGTTTAAGGTGTGGCTGGAAGCGGTTTGCTTTGGGGGTACGAGGGAACTTTTCTCAAGAAAGAAATCTTTTAATCTCCTGTCTAGGAAGGAACGTCGTCCACTGAGAGATTGCATAATTCCAAGTGCTCGTACAGTATCTTGTTGAGCTTTATCTTGGCAGAGTCTTCAAAAGTTTAAACT
>BOPN01002052.1:158232-165732 GCA_017312705.2 Penaeus japonicus | reverse complement strand
GACACGATGAGTACGAGGTTTCAATCCTAGTGTGTTTCTTCGCTGAATAAGAGGTTTCAATTCGAGTGTGTTTCTTCGATGGGTACGAGGCTTCAATTCGAGTGCGTTTCTTCGATAAGTACGAGTACTTCTTAGATGAGTATGAGATTTCAGTTTTAGTGTGTTTCTTCAATGGGTACGAGGCTTCAAACCGAGTGTGTTTGTTTCTTCGATGAGTGCGAGGTTTCAATTCAAGTGCATTTCTTCGATGGGTACGAGGCTTCAATTCGAGTGCGTTTCTTCGATAAATACGAGTATTTCTTAGATGAGTATGAGATTTCAGTTTTAGTGTGTTTCTTCAATGGGTACGAGGCTTCAAACCAAGTGTGTTTGTTTCTTCGGTGAGTGCGAGGCTTCAATTCAAGTGTATTTCTTCGATGAGTGCGAGGCTTCAACTCTAGTATGTTTCTTCTGTCTTTGATGCTCATAGAAAACTCGAATTGTTACACAACCTTTCATCTTAAAAAAAGAGGTATGTCCTCCCAGCGCTCCGAGCTCCTAAATACATAATTAATTCCATGTGAAATTTAATCATTCCCTTTTTGATCACATATTCCGTTGATCATCATAACCTTATTAAAGTTTCATAAAAGAAAAGGGAGGAAAATAAATCATTTTGCCCTAAATTTGTACCACGGTATACCTTCCCTGAAACTCAGCCAACAAAAAGTTTTCTCTTTCAGGACTTCTTGAGCCTTAATTAAAACGTCGCGAAGGGAAGTCTAATAGAAGACGCTTCTTCTAGTCCTCGGAGTTCCTTATCTTTACTCACACGACTTGATTCGCAAAACAGGGGGACGCTGTTCGTATCAGAGAGAGCTAAACTCATATGATATCAAGTGTTTTCCGATCATATTACCAGAATACCTATTGCAATCCTGCAGTTGCGAAATAAACAATGCTATTCACATTACGTTTTCCGGCAAACAGCGCACAAGGGAGTACTGTGTCTCGCTGCCTTCGCCAATCGCCTGCAACATATTTCCCAGCGGAGTCTTGCACAAATGAGTCAACTGTGCGTCGCTTGGTAGAGTCGTTGGCCGCGGGGAATATTTCATTAGCTAGGATCGCCACTTGGCTATCACGTATATCGGTCAATAACAATTACATCAGAGAAATGGGTTCTGCTGAGAAACACACCAGGTCGCACTTCGCAATCCCACGTTCATAAAAGATCAACTATTTCCTTCAGTCACGCGAATAAACGCGTAGGCTACGCTTACAAAGAAAAAAACCCTACAAATTAGACCATAACACATGAAACAAAAGTGCCCAAAACGCAAACATCCTTAAACCTTTCCACTCAGAATAATAAAAAAAAACATGTGTCTTGGAAGAAGAAAAAAAAACCCTTGTTGACTCAAGCACACACCTCAACCGCCATGAATGACTCGCAAAAAGCACGGAGGCTCGACAAGATAAGTGTGAGTGATGGATAAGGCGTCGTGTGCGAGGGAGGGCGTGGCCTGCGAGTCGACGCGGGAGCCACAGGGGAGTGAGTGTGCTTGTGCAGGATTGGGCCCCCGGTTCCCGCTCGCCCCCGCCCTCCTTCATAAAATTTGTCTTGGATCTTTAGGAGGAGAGTCGTAAATAATGATGATGATGATGATGATGATGATGATGATGATGATGATGATGATGATTAAAAAAAAAAAAAAAAAAAACTTTCTACAAACTTGAGGTTATGTTTCGCCCCCAGCTTTCTAGCGTAAATACAAAATAAAATACGATGACACTAACTGATGCCAGATCTTGTCTCGACGAAAGACGCGTACATCTCTAGCCCGGGAGCTTGACATAGCCTGGCAGGTCCAGAGCGCCACGCATGCCAGGACAGACCCTGACGCATGCCAAGGCATAACGGGTCGAAAGCCGCCGCAGGGCAAAAGTGCCTCGCATACCGAAGCAGCGTGGCGTCACCGTGAGATATTGCAAAATGTGCAGCCTGATATTGCGTTAAAAGATCCTAGAGGCACAGACTACAATTCCGGCGTCGACCAGTGCACACACACGGGCCGCGCACACGCTACACATTTTTTTTCTTTATTTACTTTCTCCCTCGGCATAGTGAACCGGGAGGTACGACTGGCGCGTGGTCTATCATTACGCAGCTCTTGGACGCATTCCTCCAGAGCCTGGCAAGAAGCAGACGGCTGAGGAGGTGGGTGCCAGCCCCCTATCCCCACCTACCCCCAACCCCTAGCGGCGCGCGGCTTTCACTGTGAATGGCACCTTGAAAGATCCGTAAATTTCCCGGCACTCAAAAATCCCTGTGATCTCGTTCCGTGGCACCCTCAGATTATCAGGATTATCTCCGAGATCATAATTGTTCGTTCTGCTTCCCTCTTCGCTCGCCAGCCTCCTGCAGTGAAGGCAATGTTCTCGCGTGTTTTGCAGTGCGCTCTTAGGATATTTGCGCGTCCGTATTGAGTAACGCTTTCTTGTTGACGACCGCAATTGATCGCTTGCTCCACTTGGGGTAATGGCGTGAATGTCTTGTGCATGGACTCGCCCTCCCTCTGAAGAAAACGGCACTTTGATGGTTTACCGAACATACACTCCGTCACCTCGGCGGTATCATTACGCCGTGTTCATTTATTGTCGTGTCCTCACTAGATCTAAGTATCTATCATATTCATATAAATCCAAATAGGAGCAGTATCACTGAGTCAGAAAAGTAATAAAATCGACCTAATCTTATCTTAATCCCACGTATACGATCCCCATTTTTTAATCCCACGTATAAAAGCTCGCCCGCCCATCACGACCTTCTTCCCTCTCTGGCCTCACTTTGGCCAAGTTACCGAAATATCCTCTCGCCAGAGATATTAATGTCACGCCAAAATAACTAACCACAAATCCTCCCGGGTGTTTTCGGAAACCGTAAATTTGGCCTCGGAGACGCCAGCCAACAAATCAAACCCCCTACCCTATGATCTCGCCCCTACCCCTCCCCTCCCCTCCCCTCCCCTGCGACCTTCCCCCTTCCCTCTTCCCCCTTCCCCCTTCCCTCCTTCGTTTGATTTCCTCCTCATCACATTTCTAAGGATATATGTATTTTCATTCCGTCCAGTATTTTTGAATTTACGTTTTATATATATTTTTTACTGATTTCCTTTCCTCTCTCTCTCTCTCTCCTATCACGTTTTCACATTTATTTCCTCGGATTATGAATACGATATGACTTTTCTTTTTTTTGCTTTCTTTCAAGCCTCATTTTTTCTTTCTTTCTTTCCTTTCCTTTCATCCATTTTTTTCTTTCTCATTTACAATCAGACCTCTTCATCTTCCCAGCCTTTCACACACTCTGTTCACCAACCTTGCTCTCAAGTCCTCGATCGATCATGTGCTTTTGTAAGTGAAGTTCTTTTTGGATTTTCTTCCTGATAATACACACACACACACACACATACACACACACACATATACACATACATACATACATACATACATACATACATACATACATACATACATACAATAAATATATATATATATATATATATATATATATATATATATATATATATATATATAAAAAGAGAGAGAGAGAGAGAGAGAGAGAGAGAGAGAGAGAGAGAGAGAGATACAGATACAGAGACAGAGAGAGAGAGAGAGAGAGAGAGAGAGAGAGAGAGAGAGAGAGAGAGAGAGAGAGAGAGAGAGAGAGAGAGAGAGAGAGAGAGAGACTTTTGAGAGAGAGAGAGAGAGAGAGAGAGAGAGAGAGAGAGAGAGAGAGAGAGAGAGAGAGAGAGAGAGAGAGAGAGAGAGAGAGAGAGAGAGAGAGAGAGAGAAAGAATGGTAGGAAAAAGATATAAAGAAAAAAAGAGCAAGAAAGAGAGCGAGGGGGGGGGGGGTTCCTCGCGTAAGCACATTCGCTTCGCCCCGACTTCTTGGGCAGTTTTCCCCTTTTACTTGAGCCGCCTCGCGCGCGCCCCAAACCCCCGCCACGGAATGAGCGTCGATTGAGGGAAGGAGGCCGAAACAACGGCGGCGGAGGACGTCGTGGGAGGCGTCTTCAAGCGGCAAGGGAAGTATAGAGCTCCATTAGGCCGGTGGACGAGGCGCGTATGTTCCACCTTTAGGGCCGTGGAATGGGGAGCAGCCATCCGCCCGCGGCCAATACTCTGTTTTCCAAGAACTTCGCGCAAATGACTTCTTGCTCCTTCGGGGTTATTGTTTTGGCGTCCGTTGCTGACCTGGGGTCTTTTTGCTTTTCGCGAAGTCTGAAAGTTTGTCTGCCTTTGTTTGTTACGTGGCTGTTTCTCATTTCTTTTCTTTTTTCAATGGTATTTTATGAATGTTCTGAAACTGTTCTCTGCATTTTGTAAATATAACACGGTGCTTAAATACGGCCCAATAAAGTCGAGACAAACATGCATATCCGAAGTAAACTGGCTGTTTGTTTGATCATTAAGAATTGAGAAAATTTACACCCTGATTCACCGCCGTGCTAAGAGTAAGTGGAAATTTCGTAATGAACACAGCAGAGTGACGTAAAGAATGCTAGTGTAACGCTCCCTTAACCAGTGAGTCATGCACTCGCACTTTCTTTGGGTCTAGACTGAGAGTGAATAGCACAGGTCTTCCAAATGCTGCCACGTAAAAGTACCGCGAACATCTCACATTCCACTGAAAAGGGAAGCCGCCATAAATCCTTGCTTGCGGCCTGGGTTCGACGGTTCCTCACAGCTCCCCGACAAATCTTATATTACCCCGCTACATACCATAAACACAGTCTACGCGTGTACTACAACTTCCCGCTAGTAAGCACGGGCTACCCGTTACACTTCTTGTGGCATTACGCCGATGGTGTGATACAATTAGACGTCCGTAACTCTGTCGTAAGCAATAAATATCACGGAAATCGGGTTATTCCCAACATTATGCTTCCGTTCGCTGGCATCAAATGACAGTAGGAGTGGCGTGTTGAGGCAAGTCAAGGCAATAAAACCTCACTTTATGATCAAGTCGGTGCGAACCTTCCCCGTAACAGCAGTGGTGTCGATCCTACCAATCCAAGGCTGATAGAAATCCTTCGTTTCTCTAACATTAAGGCCGATCCGGAGTAATTGGGAGTTTATCGTGCAACGCGTGACGTCACAAGACGAAGGTCGCGGCTTTTAAACTCCCCCGGAAGTGTTCTCTTCCGAGTTCACGGAATCGGAAATTTCCTTGAGAATAGCGGTTCATACCTCGAGCGCGTCCTTGTGCACGTCATAAATTTTGCGATGTGGAATCGCGTAAACAAAGATTTCGAATAAATCGCAAATACCCAGAGGCAGGGTGTGTAAAATGACCTGTCCAGTGATCTGCGAAAGCGATTGTGGTGTTAGCTACTGCTTGCACTACACCTGGTGTACGTCTGTATGTGCGAATCGGCGTGGTAGAGGAAGGCAGCAGCAAAGGTACACCATCATGTCTCGCGTGTAACACTCCGCCACACATCACACAAATATTCACACAACTTTCTCCCTCACGCTTAGTTTCTTCTTCTATTGCGACTACCTTTTCTTTGTGCACGTTATCTCTTACTATCTCAATGT
Organism: Penaeus japonicus; assembly: GCA_017312705.2. NCBI lineage: Eukaryota > Metazoa > Arthropoda > Malacostraca > Decapoda > Penaeidae > Penaeus > Penaeus japonicus. Next base: position 160,147 of record BOPN01002052.1, on the reverse strand, counting down.
CGTTTGTATCTTTTCTCTTTTTTTAAGATCCACGGAATTGCTTCCATTCAGGATCAGATCTCAAATGCTGAACTGTGAATTCCTTCTCATCTCCGACACAAAGGAGCGTCTTCCTTACTCAAACAAAACAAGTCAAGACACTTATTCGCTGCGGTAATGACTGTGCATGTGACCTTTTCACTTGGAAATTCTCTTTACAAAACGCAGCCCCGTCGAGGTATGCCATTCTCTTATGAATATATATCTCAAAAGTTTTTTTTATTATCTAAAGCATATTAAATTACACTTGCATTCTCACACCCTTATAAAAATAGAATTCTTCTTTTCTTCATTTAACATTCTTGTATCTCTTTCTCTAACTCCTGCAGGGTGCAAATGCTACCGACACGTACCTCCATTTCAAAGGAACGACGTAATTAAAGGCGGGAGTACCAGCCATTTCACCTGATGACTTCACCCGAGTAGACAATAAAAAGCCAACACGAAAGTCTATTAAAAGTTTCAGATGGACTAGTAACTTACTAACGAGTCAAAGCCTCGGCGTCGGCTGCGCTAGGGGGCGCGAGCACTAGAGGCCCCTCTGAAGACGAGGTCAAATCTGCAGACGATCAAGCGGGGAACGCAGAGAGAGAGAGAGAGAGAGAGAGAGAGAGAGAGAGAGAGAGAGAGAGAGAGAGAGAGAGAGAGAGAGAGAGAGAGAGAGAGAGAGAGAGATTCTTTCCGTGAATAACTAATGCTCTGCAGAACACTACGGTATCACCCTAGGATCAGTTAAGGAAATAAATTCATAATACTTACACGAACAGATATTCGGGGTGTGAAGGTAATACCTAATTTACATCTCATTTCGTAAAGAATAACAAAAGTATTAAGTGTACAAGTGCGTGCGTGCGTGCGTGCGTGCGTGCGTGCGTGTGTGAGTGCGTGCGTGTGAATATAAATAACATATTTTCAGATAATGACGCAAAATGAACATATGATTAGTGGTCCAATATATCGCGCGTCTAAATGCAACGTTCCACTTTGTTTGCTGTAAGCCTAATGGCTGTTTAATCGCCATGAAAGATCTAACGTTTTCCTGATAGCGAATTCGCTCTGCCATGCACGTTCTATTTGTCTGACAACGCTGGAACTGAAAGAACATTCCCAGATTCTGTGAACAATAGTTAGCGAATGAAAACGAGGAAGAGGCGCTTTTCTCCGCCATTGTTTTGTTACACTGGTTTGCTTCCGCTCGCAGGAGGCCACCGGACAATCCTCTTAATTAGAGGAATTTAAATTTCCTTACACTTTTACACGTACTGTAGAGACACAGGATTTAACATTTCATTTCAGTCCTTTACTTTTACCTCCGGTAATAGAGAGTTCAGCTCCAAAAGAGAATCCTTTATTTATTCTTCATAAAGAAAAAAATATGCAAAATATTTTTTCCGAAAAATCACCAACAATTAAATCCACAAAATTTCATAATCAAAATGCCATAATTAACTCGGGGCACAGGGAATGAGCTCTCGGCTTCACACAATAACAATAATAACGTTTACGCCAACAGGTGCCTTAATACTAAGGTGCGGTGACCGGATGGCGGCTCACAAGACACGGGAGGCGAAGTCACTCGAGCCACGCCGGAACGAGGCGGGGAACATGCGACTCGAACTGCCGGAAGGAAGGCAGAGCCATCTCGGCGCCTCTTGAAGTGGCTCCTCGCTCCTTTTCTCTTATGATTTTATTTTGTTAATTCTATACCCTTCTTTCTTTTTTTCTTTCTCTCTCTCTCTCTCTCTCTCTCTCTCTCTCTCTCTCTCTCTCTCTCTCTCTCTCTCTCTCTCTCTCTCTCTCTCTCTCTCTCTCTTTCTTTCTATCTCTTTTTCTTTCTCTCATTCTCATACTCTCTCATTCTCACATTTTCTCGTTC
>BOPN01002052.1:148232-150732 GCA_017312705.2 Penaeus japonicus | reverse complement strand
TGGTTACCTCTCGCCACTTGATTGTGTTTATCTACCATGTTACGACCGAGAGAGTATATGTATCGTTGCATGTGTGTGCGTTGTGCTTCATTTCACTCTTATCGTTGTAACACGGGTTCTTTTCGTTGGAACACGGGTTCTTTCCGTTCTAACGAGTATAAAAGTTTATAAGTTAATTTTAAACCAAAGTGTTCTTTACCGACACTGACTTCCTGGGCTACTATCGCTTTACTTTTCTCTTTCATATCATTTGCTTAATTAACGTAGTCAAAAATAGCAATATCATCAACAATGAAGTAAAGCAGTGATACATTCCGCAAACATAAAATCTAATAAAATCATGGAAAGAGGCCAAACCTAAAATCACATAAAATATAAAGACAAACTTTTTACCCAACAAACCAAGAGTCCACTATGAGCCTCCCCCTCCCCCAGTCGCTCACTAAAGCCACAATAAAGGACACAAAGGCAAATCCTTGGTGAATCGCCACAAATTGCTCACAATCGGCTTTACCGCGCCGCGATAACGACTGACATCCGCTGGGCAGACTCGCTCTCGCCCGGCCAGGGACGCTTCTAATGAGGAACGCATCTCGGATACCTTTCATAAAGCAATAATACGAACACTTTGAGAGGGAAGTGCGAAGAAAAGCCCACGCTGCACACGCCTTCGCCAAATGCTCCAGGGAAGCGTCCCCGTAAACTGCGAGAGTGTGTGGGAAGTTGAGAAGGAGATGCCAATGTGATGCTACGAAGTAATGAGAAAAGAGAAAGGACTTGTAATAAAGCATCCAAATCTACATTTCACAGAGAACATGCACCTCAGCTGGGATTCTGTGTTACCTTATCAATACACATGTTCGACGCTCGTCCCTGACACAGCAAGTGAGCGCCAGAGACACGAACCTCGAAAGCATTAATCTCGGAAGGTGATAAAGCAGGAAAGCGACTGTGTCTGGCATCCCTGCGTTGGCACTGGTACTGAAACTGGGCATCTTGTGCGCACGGCATATTTGGTGCGCAAGCTGGCAAAAGAGCAATCGCAGGCACGCGAAAATTCCCACAGGGTAAAATAATATTGGACAATATTAACTCGTGAGAAATGGCTACACCTTCCCCCGGCACAACCGATAACAGCGACGCGCCAGGAAATGATGCGGCCATGTATATTCCCCCTGCTTGCCCAGGCCGCGATTTATAGGTCAGTTAAAGGCTTCTGGAGTTCTCCTTGCCGTTCCAATACTATCCTTTAGTAATTCCCCTTTAAAAAGTTATATACATACACCATTTAACAGGAACACTAGAGCAATAGTTGGCTTAAATATCTATACAAGCACGCACGCGAACAGAGAGAGATGGGGTGGGGGAAGTTACAGACAAACGCGGCTCAATGGAATAACAATAGGACGTTCGAATGAGCAGAGGCGAGGCGCTCACAAAACGGGTCCACGTCAGTCTATGCACCGTTGATTCAAAGCAAATACGTAGTGCGAGATCAATGAATTCCATACGGTCCCTTCGATCCACACGTATCTTATCCTTTTTTTCCTAAAGTTTATTTTACAGTTACTTTTCGAATAATAATCATCTTACTTCTAATATTATATACTTCCCGGGGTATTCATTACAGCCTCCCGTAAGATCAGTGAAACCCAAACTGACAACCAAATGTAATATCAGCTCCTTGAGTATCTTGCAATGACAGACTTGCAACCTCCATTTCAATCGGCCGTGCATTGAGAAGCTCGGGCGCGGCGGAGGGCGAGAGAGGTTATCAACTGAATGCACTAAAGGAGCTTCGACTGGTCGTGACAGGATACCACACGACCCACTCAGGGGCTGCCAGTTCGCTGTCATGCTAACGGGCCTCGCTGATGAACGCTGATTGTACAGGTCCTACGCCGCTGAGGGACGGTCAGTGCAGTGTCGCGGGCGCCGTGCAAAGACTGCTAAAAAGGGACGGCCGTTGACTGAGGTCGTAAAGAGGACTGCTGGTTCGTTGCCTCAAGAGTGCGTTCCAAAGCTCCCTCTCCGCGGCTCAACCAACTCCCCTTCTCGCCAACTGATACGGGAGCTGTCGTTTTCACCAGCTATCAGAGGTTCTCCCTGCAGTCAATGGATGGAGGGATGTATATTCATAGATGTGTGTGTGTGTGTGTGTGTGTGTGTGTGTGTGTGTGTGTGTGTGTGTGTGTGTGTGTGTGTGTGTGTGTGTGTGTGTGTGTGTGTGTGTGTGTCCGTGTGCGTGTGTGTACCTCATTTCGACCCCCACCCCTATCTCTACCCCGCTGAAGAAGCAGCCGCAAGCAGCTCTTCTGAACTCCCTAGCACCAATTCCAAGAGCGAGCCACAAAGTTCCTGGTCTCCTCTAAGTCGACCCTCTAGTGATAATGAGGATGACACCTGCTACGACAACTACTTTCGTAATGGTCGGACGTGGCCAACGAGTTCTTGCAAGTATCTTAATGATTTTGTACTCAACTCTTCCCAAATAAGAACC
>BOPN01002052.1:140732-143232 GCA_017312705.2 Penaeus japonicus | reverse complement strand
TTTCAAAAAAAAAAAAAAAAGTGAAAGCGGATGGATTGATTGGTAGAAAGCGGATATATTAGATGCAGGTAATGCTTGTAACGGCAATAGCAATGATGACATTATTACTACTACTAATAACAATACTAATAATAATTATTATGATAATAATAACAATACCACAATAATATTAATCATATCATTACCACTAACACAATCATTACAAACGGTGGTACGGAACAAAATCAAATATAAAACACAAACACCAACGTATTAATAACACAAACCAACAAAAGACATCACCCAACCCAACCCCCTCATATAAAAAACAACGCATTCCAATTAATTACATAAAACACATAAAAGCAAAAAATCGAGAGCTGTGTGCGACGGCGCCCTTCCCCTGATGCGGGAAATAGCGGCGGTGACCTCGGGCGACGTCGCATTTCACACGCCTCCACTACACCTTTCCAACACGGCACGCGGAAATTTTTGCAGGCTTCCGTTCTAAATCGAATCGCGACGAATGGCTATGCGGAGTGGAATGTTGTTGGCTATAATATTTATATTTTTAGTGATGAAGGAATGAAGGAAATATCAAATCTAATTAATAAATATATATGTGACAATGGCAGTGGTTGTACTAGCGCAGGTAGTAATTACAGCAATACTATTTAGATTATAGAGGTAGGAGGAGGAAGAGAAAGGGGAGGAAATGCAGGCAGAGAATGTAGATAAGAGAAAGAAAGAAGGAAGAGCCGTGAGGAATTGGAGACACGAACAAATAATACGGAAATACGAGTACAAGAAAGAGGTGGAAGAGGAGATGGAGGAGGAAGAGGGTGAGGGTGTAGCAGAAGGACGAGGAATATCCTCTAAACATCCCCTTGAAGCCATCAGGGTAAAAGTGCTCAGTACGCCCCATTTAAACGCAACAATTATTCGCCGTGGAGGAGTCTTGAGTAGGCACGGCAGCTAAAATGCGGGTCGAACCAGCGCTAGTGAAAGCACCACCAAGACGTCAACATCAAAGTGACAATAACCCGATGGGAACAAAGGGCGCGGAGAAGCTGTAGCTCAGAAGGGGATCTAAGGATGGGAGCTTGACGGAGAGTCCATACCGACCCCTTCCCCTCTGGCGACCCGAGCTGAAGGAACAGCCAAGGATCCCTTAAAAGTTCATAGAGTTCACCGCGCGAGCTGTGGGGGTCCACGTTACACGAGGTGAGAGGGAGTCTGGATGATTAAAGCATTTCAATTATGAGGTGCTCCCTGCTGCGCCGCTCATCTCCCGTTCCTCTACATCTGTCATTTCTTTCTTTTGTTGTTTCTCTCTGAGGCCCCTACCTTCCTTTATTTCCACCTTCCCATTTCTCAGAAAATTAGAGGAACTAATATAGAAGCTTAAAAAATGACTTGGCACCGACGTAAAAAATAACATTAATACCGATAATAAGATTACATGATAAGGATGCTGATGACAATCCAGCGCCTTCTAATTGTGATAATACCTGAAAGTGCTACCAAGTCCTCTCTGATCAGCTATATAACATAACATTCCCGGTCTCCTTTTTACGATGTTATGAGGTTTCCGATTATGTAAATACGTCTTTTTCAGCTCCTTGTGTAATTGCAGACCTCGCGTACTGTGGCTGGCGTTTACTAAATAGACGGCAAGACATCCGCATACGTTAGTAATTGACTTCATCATGCAACATCAGACGAACATTTCTTTATTTCTCTCTCAAGACGCCTTTCGTGATGTGACGTATGACTTGTATGTGTTTATGTTTGTGTGTGTGCGTAATTGTTGGCGCGTGCGTGCGTCACTCCTCATATCATTTCCGGTCTCGGCGTCGCAAAAATCCTTTGTCTTTGCGGCCACTATTCCAACTGGCCAATGAGCAACGGGAAGCGTACGGCTATTAAAGAGGCCGAAAAAAGTTACTTTGATATCGCTCTCCATACTGTTGCAACTTGCTAGAATAGCAAATTTTCCGAACTGTGGGTAAATATGGTCTTTTAACAGGAGTGACAATACAAGTATATCCGACATACTCCAGCAGGATATGCAAGATCCAACCCAGAAATGCTATCCAGCTTATCCTCCAACGTTATACTACACGCCAACCTGGACCCTGTCTCGCTGCCTGGCTACTTATCTCGCCGATCGGAGGCAGCGAGTGCAATATCGGATACCGTTAACCCATGCATTGGCTTATCACTACTATCTGAGTGTTCTTACCGCAATATATAACCAATAGTATGAAAAAGGCAATTTCGTAAAAAAAAAAGTCATTAGCTCAAAATAAATTAAGTACATAGTAACACATAAATAAAAAAATATATAAAATATACAGTTGAGGAGCACCAACTTCACCCAGACGCTGCGTCACACGGCGGACAATCTCGTGTCGGAAATGAACCGCCCGCCCACATCAGGGTACACGCGGAAGAGTTCTCGGCAAGAGCTGTTGTTACTGCTGCTGCTGCTACTGCTGCTGCTCCTGGCCACCATCCG
>BOPN01002052.1:120732-135732 GCA_017312705.2 Penaeus japonicus | reverse complement strand
GAAACCCTGCGGTTTCTTTGGAGCCAGCCTAGCTCCCCCTCACCACGCCCACCTGGCGAGCGGAGGACCAATGTCTTCATAATGAGATTGCGCGTCGGCACAGGGACGCCCTCTGCGAAGTGGTTTATGGAACGCGACCCGGAATTCCACAGGAGTGTCTAGGCTGTTTCATCTCCTTTGGGCCGCGCGGAATGGGAGATGTAAAGCAAAGGGAAAGAGATAAGACCACCTGAAAATGGCATGACGGCGGTGCCACGGGACGGGTGCCACTTGGCGATGACAGTGATCGCCTTGTTGTTATGCCGGCGCTGACGCTGAAGGAGGGGGGTCCTACAGGATTCTGACGTTCGGCACGAAAGGATTAATGCCAGCGGGCGCGGATTGGAATTCGGGCGAGGTGAGAGACGGGCGCCGGTGCGACGGTGACAGTGACAAGGTTTCGTGAGTGACAACCGGGGGAGGCGAGTGGCTGGCGGAGGCGGGGCAGGTGGAGCGACCGAGGCTGCCAGCTGAAGCCGAGTCTCGACGCACTCATTATCCCGCACTTCGCTCCGCTTCAGACATAGTTGCTGATCCTGCAGAGCCTCGAGTCCTTCTTGCAACCAGCTGTCCGCGCTTCTAGACAGATCCTTCCTCTCCTTCCCGTTCCCCTGGTCTCCAAATTGTATACGTCTTTAAGAATACTTTTTGTTCCGTTGATGAGATGTGTAATTTAAACCCCGAGGCACGAAAATAGTTATGAACACGACGCTCGCTTCATAACAACGCCCTCAGCTCCCCACCCCTCGTACGCTCGTCTCACCTTCATACATGAAAAATATTTAAATTGGATTCAGTCTCCACATTATATTCAAGTTGCCACATTTTAAGAGGATATTAATTCTAACACTGAATAAAATCTGAATCGAATTACGACAGCGTTTTTACTTGTCATCTTTACAGAATATCCAACGCATGAGTTTTTTTTAATCACCTGAAACTTGAAATGAATATCCTTCCCATAGAACATTGTATCTCAGACTTCCTCTCCTCAGCCAGCGAGCCCCCGGGGGACAAGCAGCACCACGATGCCCCCGGGTGCAACAACCCTCCTAGAACTCGCCTGTTCACTTCTCTGAACAATTTCATTATCTTGGGTTCGTTTCCTTTCGTTGTCTTCTCTTCTCCGTCCCGAACTTACGCCGTCAGCTCAGCTGTGCCAACCTCTCCTTTCTTCTTCAGGAACGTACATGCCCGAATCATCATAATTATTATAATCATAATAATTATCAACAGCGACAACAACAACAACGACGACGACGAAAACCAAACATCAATAACAAGTCGTAAAAGACCCTCCACCCCACGGCAACACATCAACTCTCAGACACCCTCGACCGCTACCCCATCCCCGCCCCCACCCCCACCTCATCCTTGACCACCCCCTCCATCCCCCTACCCCCCTCCTCCCCCATCTCAATCACCTATCCCCTACCACCACTCCATCCTCCTGCCTACCCCATCCCCATCCTCAACCCCAACCCCACCCCCACCCCCACCCCCACCCCCACCCCATCTCCCTGCCCACCTGCCTTTCCACCCCCACCTTCCACCCCACTCCCTTCCCCCTCCCCCTGGGTATGCCCGAGGTTGGGTCGCCGGGGCGTGTGATCCATCAGCCGTGACGTCACCTCCAAAGGATCCTCGGAGGTCATCTCGCAGCCGCTGTTTCTCCTTTTCCGTCATGTGATGGGACTCTTCTTTTCATACGGCTCTTCTGTTCGTTTTTTTTTTCTTTCTCGCCGTTGTCGTTTTTTATCTATCCATCTACTCCTGTCTTCCCTTCCTTCTTGCGCTTCTTTCCTCCTGTTTCTTAGGGCAATTTTTAAGGATCCCTTGTTACTTTGTTTCATCTCCTTTCATCATTCTCTATTTTCCGTCTTTGGATCCTTCTTTTTCTCCCTTTTCTCATTCCCCAATATTCATCTCCCGAATAGTGTCAAGTGCGGAAACGAAAACAACAATCAACAAATAGTAACTAGTAACACACACACACACACACACACACACACACACACACACACACACACACACACACACACACACACACACACACACACACACACACACACACACACACACACACACATGCTCTCTCTCTCTCTATCTCTATCTCTATCTCTATCTCTATCTCTATCTTTCTCTTTCTCTTTCTCTTTCTCTTTCTCTCTCTCTCTCTATATATATATAAATATATATATATATATATATATATATATATATATATATATATATCTCCCTCCCTCCCTCCCTCCCTCTCCCTCTCCCTCTCCCTCTCCCTCTCCCTCTCCCTCTCCCTCTCTCTCTCTCTCTCTCTATCTCGCTCTCTCTCTCTCTCTCTCTCTCCCTCTCCCTCTCCCTCTCCCTCTCTCTCTCTCTCTCTCTCTCCCTCTCCCTCTCCCTCTCCCTCTCCCTCTCCCTCTCCCTCTCCCTCTCCCTCACTCTCACGCGCGCGCACGCACGCACGCACGCACACACACACACACACACACACACACACACACACACACACACACACACACACACACACACACACACACACATATATATATATATATATATATATATATATATATATATATATACATATATATACATATAAATACATATGCACATGCACATGCACAAACACAAACACATATACATACTCATACCCATACTCATGCAAATGCAAATGCAAATACAAGTACAATCAACCATCTCTCTCTCTCTCTCTCTTTCTCTTTCTCTTTCTCTTTCTCTTTCTCTTTCTCTTTCTCTTTCTCTTTCTCTTTCTCTTTCTCTTTCTCTTTCTCTTTCTCTTTCTCTTTCTCTTTCTCTTTCTCTTTCTCTCTCTCTCTCTCTCTCTCTCTCTCTCTCTCTCTCTCTCTCTCTCTCTCTCTCTCTCTCTCTCTCTCTCTCTCTCTCTCTCTCTCTCTCTCTCTCTCTCTCTCTCTCTCTCTCTCTCTCTCTCTCTCTCTCTCTCTCTCTCTCTCTCTCTCTCTCTCTCTCTCTCGCACGCACTCAGTCATCGCTCTCCCTCTCGCCCTCGGCTCCCTCGAATAATCTGAAGCGTGATCTATTGCGGCGTCAACCCAACACATTATCGGGCGATTGGCTGCAATTCGTGCCCAACACGCCTGTCCATAACACCGAGCGGGGATTTATTTGACCCATCCCTCACGAAATTTAATCTAGAAGAAGAAAAAAAAAAGAGTTGGACTTCCTTTGTTCTTATTTCATCAAAACATTTACGCTTTGCGTTGCGTTGATCCCGCTCTGTGTCTTCTGCTCCACGCACTCGCCTACGGGAAGGGTTTGGCAGGTTCACCGTTTTATTTGTTTTCCGTCTATCTATGTTTCTGTGTGTCTGTCTGTCTGTCTGTCTGTCTGTCTGTCTGCCCAGCATCCACGTTCAAAACGCTTTATCAACGCGTCCTATCTCGTCCCTCTCAACTTTTTTTTCTGTTGATTTTTCGCAAGTGATTAAACTCGTTCGCGGAGACATGATGGCATCTCCCCTCCCCTTCTTACTCCACTCCTACCTCCCCTCTCCACTTTGTACCCTCCTCCTATCCTCCCTACGCCTTTCTCCCCCTCCTCCTACCCTCCCCACGCCTTTCTCCCCTCCTCCTACCCTCCCTATGCCTTTCTCCCCCTCCTCCTACCCTCCCCACGCCTTTCTTCCCTCCTCCTATCCTCCCTACGTTCTTTCCCCCTCCACCTACCCTCCCCTTTCTCCTTTCCCCATCCCCTTCCCATTCCCATTGCCACCCTATACGCTGAATCCCCCCTACAGCCTCCATAATAAGAATAACAGACGCAGTCGATGGTTGCCGCGGGTCAACCCAGAAGTAATAATTGGCTCGCTTCGGAATCAGAGGAGGCAGCGCTACGTAAACGCCAGTAAATAATAATGTGAATGAGGGAGGGGGGAAAAAGAACAAGAAGAGGAGGAATAGAAGAAGAAGGAGAAGGAGAAGGAGAAGGAGGAGAATAAGAAGGAAGAGGAACAGATGAACAAATAATAATTATAATAATAATAATAATAATCACAATAACAGCAAGGAACAAAAGAAAAACAATAATAATAAAACAAAAACAACAATAAAAATTGCAATAAAAATAATAACAACATATAACAATAAACATAACTGCGGGAGGGATCTTATCAACTCAACCAACCGAACACAGATACACAAACGCACGCACGCGCTCACGCACCCGCACACGCAAACACGCGGGAGGCGAGAGCGGATGCTGTTAGGGCCGCCACATCAACATTATCAAGAGAAAATTACCTTTCCCGTAATGTGTAATTTCCTCTCCACTTGACTGGTTTCCTCTTGAACTCCACTTGATTTTTGTTGAAGGATAATGGAGGAGGTGAGGTGGGGGAAGGGTAGGGGGAGGGGGGTGAGGACAAACGGAGGGAGGGGGGAGGAGAAACAGAGAGAAGGAAGGAAGGGAGAAGAGAGGAGAAGAGGGGTGGAATGAGGAAGGAGGAGGAGAAACGGAGGGAAGGGTAGGGGGAAGGGGGAAGGAGAAACGAAGGAGGAGCGGCAGGAAAAACGGAGGAGGAGGAGGAGGAGAAATGGAGGGAAGGTTAGGGGGACGGGAGAAGGAGAAACTAAGGAAGGGGAGGAGAAACGGAGGAAGAGGGGGAAGAGAAGGAGGAGGAGGAAGAGGAGGAGGAGGAGGAGATGAAAAACAAGAAGGACGAGGAAGAAGAAGACGAGGATGAGGAAGAGATGGTGGAATAGGAAGATTAAGAGAATGAGAAAGAGGAGATTGAGAGAAGCAAAAAGGGTTAAGGTACAACCTAGAACCCCACGCAACCCCGACCCCTTCTCCAACCCTGCCCTGACCAACGCTTTATATTTTTATCGCGGGCGCGTCCATGCACATCCATTACGTGTCCATCACCGCGCCGGGCAGCACAAGGCCTTTGTCTCGCTTCTTGACGTTCATCTGTTATTCCTTTCACGCCGACTAAAGTTTCCTCTCGATTTCTGAAACTGGAGCCTTTAACCGTCGCTGGATAGGGAGAGGGGAAAGGGTGGAAAGGAGAGGGGAGATTAAGCATTCATATACACTCACGCGGGCATAAAACACACGCACACACACACATACATACATGCATACATGCATACATACATACATACATACATACATACATACATACATACATACATACATACATACATACACACATACATGCACACACACACATACACACACACACACACACACACACACACACACACACACACACACACACACACACACACACACACACACACACATACACACACACACACATATACATGCACACACGCACAAACACACACATTCACACACACACGCACACGCATACACACGCATTCACACACACGCACACGTATGCACAGACACACATCACATCACATAAGAGAGAGAGAGATAGAAGGAGAAAGAGAGATAGAGGGCGGAGAGGGAGAAAGAGAGAGGGGGTAGGGCGGAAAAGGGGAGAGAGAGAGAGGGGGGGGGGCAGAGAGGGAGAGAGACAGGGCGCAGAAGGAGAAAGAGAGATAGAGAGGGCGGAGAGCGAGAAAGAGAGATAGAGAGGGCGGAGAGGGAGAAAGAGAAAGGGGGAGGGCAGAATGGGGAAAGAGAGAGAGAGGGAGAAAGAGAGGGCGGAGAAGGAAAAAGAGAGGGTTGAGAGGGAGCGAGAAAGAGGGAAGGAGAAACAGAGGGCGGAGAGGGATAAAGAGAGAGAAAGAGAGAGGGAGAAAAAAAAGAGATAAAAAGAGAGAGTAAGGGGGAAGACAAAAAAAGGGAAATAGAGAGAGAGAGAGAGACAGAAAGAGACATACAAAGGAAGAGGTAGACAGTCAAGAGATAGGATGAGGAAAAGAGACAGACAGACAGAGGGAGGGTGAGAGAGAGAGGGAGGGAGAGAGAGGGAGAGAGAGAGAGAGAGGAAAGGAGAGATAGAGAGGAAAGGAGAGAGAGAGGGAGGGAGGGAGGGAGAGAGAGAGAGAGAGAGAGAGAGAGAGAGAGAGAGAGAGAGAGAGAGAGAGAGAGAGAGAGAGAGAGAGAGAGACACACACATTTACACAAACACACAAACACACACACACACACACACACACACACACACATTAGGTAGAAAACAACAGGCCGTATTTCCTTGTTTTTCGAGGTTTGTAGTGAGGGGAAGGAAGGACAAGGAAGGGGCAAAGGAGGGAGGCCACGCAGGTCCCAATCCATCACAGCTACACAAACACCAACAGATCCCTTAGTGACACATGGCACACAGGTCTGCACAACCTGTAGGTTATTTAAAAAAAGTTTGTTTTCCTGCTAAATACTCTATAAGTTAAGAAAATGTATGGAATATCAGCGATGATAATAATTATAGCAGCAGCAAAAACATTATAATAATAATGATAATAACAACAATAATAAAAGCAACAAAAGTAATAATAATAATAATAATAATAATAATAATAATAATAATAATAATAATAATAATAATAATAGCAATAATAATAATAGCAATAATAATAATAATAATAATAATTATAATAATAATCATGATAATAACAAAATCAATATAAGTAATATTATCACTATCATCATCATCACTGGTATTATTAAAACTACTATCAATATAATCATTATCATCATTGCAACAAGGACAATATCAAAAGCAGCAACAACAGAAACAACACCGACGTCAAAAGCAGGAATAATCTGAAAGCCAACAAGCAATAACCAAAGAAAAAAAATTCGCCAAGCTTAGTCTCCCTTCGCTTCGCCGAGGCAAGGCACCCTGCTGACGTAGAGAAATGCTGATCAACGATTCCCGTGAAACCTTTCGAATGTCCTTGGGCGCATCTGCAGCACGGGAGGCGATCCTTCCGATGCTTCCCTTTGCCTACAGTGCCGAGGAGGATCCTGTCTGAGTCGCCGGCTTGATGCAGCGACATTTAATATGCCAATAAAACGAAACCTGCACACTAGTTGTGTCAGGACCAATTGCAGGGGCAGTCCAGGCTTCTGACTTTTATTTTTGGTTCTGAACTTAATTGACATGTGCAATAAATAGCCGTGTGTTTTTGTCAATTCTTTGTATTGACGGCCTAATATAATTCAAAATACCTAAATCAATCTACAGTGTAAAATGAGATAGAATTCTTACATGACATGCGCAAATTGAATCCAATTCTCCGATAATTTGTAGGCGATTTCATTGGACAGGTAACAGGTAGGTATCAATCAACTGCCCCGTGTCCACTTATTGGTAATAATCACGATAAAAAAATAATAATTATATAATGATATTCAATAAAATATATATGTACAGGCAGTTAACCAAATGACTACGCACAAACATCTTTAACAAAGTAGGGGCATCAGCGTCCATTTGTCATTCTTGCAAGCATCGCAGAATCGGTCAGGAAGACTGCAGGTCAGCTCTGCGCGCCGGCCTAATGGGCAGCCATTAAGATGATGCTGGTCAATGTTGGAGCGTAGACCGTCTTGTTAGCTCAATATCTCCCAGGGTTACCATGCCTTGGATCAAGAGGCGAGAGGAGGAGGCACTACGAAAGGGAGGACGGAGTGAAGAAGGAAAAGTTCAGGAAGAGACGGAAGGACACAAAAACAAGAAATATCAAGACCTTGCAAACAAGCAAAGAAAAATGAATGGGAGCAAAAGAGTACCGAGAGGAAACGGGGGGGGGCACGATTCGCCAAACACGCTACAACCCCCCCCCCCCCCCTCTCTCTCTCTCGAGAGAGAGAGAGAGAGAGAGAGAGAGAGAGAGAGAGAGAGAGAGAGAGAGAGAGAGAGAGAGAGAGAGAGAAAACAACACTTACACACCTAACATGAACTATGACAATGCCAAAACAACTGCCGTCCCTCTCGAAGGCCACTACAGCATCCCCCCCCCTTGTCTGGCCGATGTCAACACCCATCTCTTCATCTCCTGTAGCACATCTGGCCCCAGGCAATCGTGTCGTTCCCTGCAGCCATGGGTGGGTGACGGCTATTTGTTGCAGAGGGAGAGAGGGAAGCTGAGGGGAAAAGGGTATTGCCAAAAAGACAAAGGGAGAAAATGGGTACAAACACTAGGGAGGAGGGAGGGAGGGGAGAGTGGTAATAAGAGAGCAAATGTGTAGGGGAGGGAGGGAGGGTCGAAGGTAGGGAGGGAGGTCTACAAAGAGGGAGAAAGGAAAAGAGGAATACAGCGAGGGATAAAGGACCGGAGGGATGAACATAAGAGAGGGAGGGAGGAAGAGAGGCAGAGAAGGAGAGAGAGAGGAAGGTAAGGAGGGAGGGAGAAAGGAGGAGGAGGAGGAGGAGGAGGAGGAGGAGGAGGAGGAGGAGGAGGAGGAGGAGGAGGAGGAGGAGGAGGAGGAGGAGGAGGAGGAGGAGGAGGAGGAGGAGGGAGGGAGGGAGGGAGGGAGAAAGGGAGGAAGAGAGAGAGGGAGGAAGGGAAAGACAGAGAGAGAGAGAGAGAGAGAGAGAGAGAGAGAGAGAGAGAGAGAGAGAGAGAGAGAGAGAGAGAGAGAGAGGAAAACAGTAAACAGAGAGAGAAAAAAAGTTGAAGGGTGAGAGGCAACAAGGAAATGAGTGCCCTAAAGGTGAAGACACAATAAAACAATCTGCATCGCTAATGCATACTTACTCCTCCGATGGAACAACCAACCTTCACTACCACCTTGCTAACTCTTCCACGGCTTACCTGAAAAAGAGAAATGTTTGAATTATCATTGTTTATTGGTATTCATTCATTGAATAATTACTGCATGTGTACAAGTGTACAAATACATTGAACTTAAAATGAAAGAGAGAGAAAGAGAGAGAAAGAGAGAGAGAGAGAGAGGAGAGATAGAGAAGGGGAGAGAGAGAGAGAGAGGAGAGATAGAGAAGGGGAGAGAGAGAGAGAGAGAGAGAGAGAGAGAGAGAGAGAGAGAGAGAGAGAGAGAGAGAGAGAGAGAGAGAGAGAGAGAGAGAGAGAGAGAGAGAGAGAGAGAGAGAGAGAAAGAGAGAAAAGAGAGAGAGAGAGAGAGAGAAGAGAGAGAGAGAGAGAAGAGAAAGAGAGAGAGAAGGAGAGAGAGAAAGAAGGAGAGAGAGAGAAGGAGAGAGAGAGAAGGAGAGAGAGAGAGAGAGAGAGAGAGAGAGAGAGAGAGAGAGAGAGAGAGAGAGAGAGAGAGAGAGAGAGAGAGAGAGAGAGAGAGAGAGAGAGAGAGAGAGAGAGAGAGAGAGAGAGAGAGAAGGAGAGAGAGAGAGAGAAGGAGAGAGAGAATTCAAATTCAAAACTTTCCATAAATTACAATGGTTATTCTTAAAGAGAGAAAGAGAAGGAGAGAGAGAATTCAAATTCAAAACTTTCCATAAATTACAATGGTTATTCTTAAAGAGAGAAAGAGAAGGAGAGAGAGAGAGAAGGAGAGAGAGAGAGAGAAGGGGAGAGAGAGAGAGAGAGAGAGAGAGAGAGAGAGAGAGAGAGAGAGAGAGAGAGAGAGAGAGAGAGAGAGAGAGAGAGAGAGAGAGAGAGAGAGAGAGAGAGAGAGAGAGAGAGAGAGAGAGAGAGAGAGAGAGAGAGAGAGAGAGAGAGAGAGAGAGAGAGAGAGAGAGAGAGAGAGAGAGAGAGAGAGAGAGAGAGAGAGAGAGAGAGAGAGAGAGAGAGAGAGAGAGAGAGACAGAGAGGGACAGACAGACATAGCGACGTATACATATATACACATATGCTGACGGGCACAATAGACTGATATTGGCTTATTGTAAAACAGTAAAACATTCTAGTGAAAATTCAATGCCAACTTGAAGTGCTTCCCGCATTCAACCATAACGACCGACAAATAAGTTCCAGCTCCTGCAACAATGCAGCTCCACGGCTGGAGTGGCGCTCCTCCCTGTCCATATCCAGCCGCGCCAGTGCCACAGCCAGCTGGTAGTGCCCAGGCCCTGCAGTGCCGACGGGGTGCCAGCTCGCAGCACGAGCGGTGAAATATCAGCTTTACTCGTCATATCCTGGATTTGCGAAAGGGAATTATTCACTGGCCGGAGAGAGACACCAGATTACACGATGCTGTCGCCCGCGCGCCCTCTGGGATTGTCCGGCAGGCAGGGACGCCATGACAACAAGCCCGGCCACTTCAGGGTCCCGTGGGGGAAGGGGCGGTGGTAGCGGGAGGAGGGGGCAGGTGGTTTGCGGAGGCGGTGAAAGGAGGGGGGAGGAGGAGGAAGAGGAGGAAAGAAGAAATGGAGCTGTGGGAAGAAGAGGAGGAACAAGCGGATGGGGATGAGAACGAACGACGCAACAGAAGAGAGAAGTAAGAGAAGCGGGGAGAGAAGAAGAAAAGACGGAAGGGAAAGGGGAACACAGGACTGAAATGACAAAGAAATAAAGGAAAAAGCAAAAGAGCAAAAGCAAGAGCAAGAGAACGTGGGAGAGGGACAACAACGGGGGATCCGACTTTCAAGACAGGATTTACGAAGCCTGGGGTAGTTATGAGTGCCAGCATCCGGCGGGGGGGGGGGGGTGAAACTAATGGAGAAGGAATAACTGACAAGAATTTATCATCTGTGCGTGCGTGTGCGTGTGTTTAAGTGTGTGTGTGTGTGTGTGTGTGTGTGTGTGTGTGTGTGTGTGTGTGTGTGTGTGTGTGTGTGTGTGTGTGTGTGTGTGTGTGTGTGTGTGTATGTGCGTGTGTGTGTGTGTGTGTGCGTGTGCGTGTGCGTGTGCGTGTGCGTGTGCGTGTGCGTGTGCGTGTGCGTGTGCGTGTGCGTGTGTGCACAAAAGTACAAAGCTGCTAAAAAGTAAGAGAGTAGCTTGCGGGCAACATTTCGCACAAAGGATCTCGGGGACACGTGGCTTCGAAGACACAGGGACAAAGGACCAAGGCATTCGGACACTGCAACCTAGGTGAGCACATGAGCCTGCCTGTTTCTACAGAAGAGAAGAGAAGAAAAAAATAAGCCGTTTACGAAAAGAAAAAAAATGAGTCCGTTTAGTGAAAAATACATCAATCATCATGGGCTACTATTCCCACGCCTATTCCCTAGCAACTCAAAAAACAACAAACAAAATAAAACAAACTAACACGTAAAAGTAACTAAATAAAAATCACGAAAGATGATCCTGTTAAAACACTCGGAAATAGCGGAATGTTAATCCTCTGAAGTGGAGCCATGAGCCACGGATTCGCCGCCTGCCCGGGGATCAAAGGAGCCACACGAGCAGCCGTTTTTCTCCTTCCGTTTCTTCCGGATTTCTCCTACCGTTGGCGTTTCTTCCGTTTTTCTCCTTCCGTTGGCGTTTCTTCCGTTTTTCTCCTTCTGTTTGCGTTTCTTCCGTTTAACTTCTTCCGTTGGCGTTTCTTCCGTTTTTCTCCTTCCGTTGGCGTTTCTTCCGTTCTTCTCCTTCCGTTTGCGTTTACTCCGTTTTTCTCCTTCCGTTGGCGTTTCTTCCGCGTTCCTCCTCCCGTTGGCGTTTCTTCCGTTTTTCTCCTTCCGTTGGCGTTTCTTCCGTTCTTCTCCTTCCGTCGGCTTTTTTTACGTTTTTTTCTGATTCCGTTTGTGTTTACGCCGTTTTTCTCCAACTGTTGGCGTTTCTTCCGTTTTCTCCTTCCGTTGGCATTTCTTCAGTTTTTCTTCTTCCGTTGGCGTTTCTTCCGTTCTTCTCCTTCCGTTTGCGTTTACTCCGTTTTCCTCCTTCCGTTGGCATTTCTTCTGTTCTCCTTCCGTTGTCGTTTACTCCGTTTTTCTCCTACCGTTGGCATTTCTTCTGTTTTTCTCTTTCCGATTGCGTTTACTTCGTTTTTCCCCTTCCGTTGGCGTTTCTTCCGTTCTTCTCCTTCCGTTGCCGTTTATTCCGTTTTTCGCCTTGCGTTGGCGAGAGTCCTTGGAGGCTGACCGTTAATTGGTTGGAGTAATTAAAGTTTCCGATTTTATCAGTTACGTGAGTGAGAGTGAATGGGTTAGTGTGTGAGTGAGTGAGTGAGTGAATGGATGAATGTGTGAATGTGTGAATGTGTGAATGTGTGAATGAGTGAGTGAGTGAGTGAGTGAGTGAGTGAGTAAGTGAGTAAGTGAGTAAGTGAGTGAGTGAGTGAGTAAGTAAGTGAGTGAGTGAGTGAGTGAGTAAGTGAGTGAGTGAGTGAGTGAATGGGTGCATGTATGCTTATGTACGTGTACACGTGTGTATGTCTATCAAATGTAAATATTTCACCACATTCTCCAAACATGCCCAGCGCCATTGAGCACGCCCAGAGCCTTCATACACGGCGGCGTGGTTCTCGTCCCTTCCTCGCCGCACCGCCACCTCGCCACCTCGAGCCCTCACAATAACGGAAAAATTCAATTCAGTCTCAGTGTCCACCTCGTGGCATTCCTCTCTCACGACCATGCTGCCCCCCCCCCGCCTCCCACCCTCGCCCTCTTCTCCCCTTGCACTTACAGCCCTTTCATTACTTCCTCTACTAATTCATATACCTGTCTGTCTATGGATGGATGGATGGACGGACGAAAAGATGGACAGATGGACGGATGGACAGATGGTTGGATAGACGGATGGATGGACGGCTCCAAACACTGTTTGATTAATGGCAACACTTTCTTTCCCATGCAACCCCCCCCCCCCCTCGTTACCGAAAGCCCAGGAAACGAAAGACCAGGCCGAAGCTCAGCGCCGAACGGGACGAGCAAGTGAAGCGAGCCCTTACCAAACCTGGGAGAGAGAGGAGGCCAAGAACAGGTAGGCAATGTCCCTGGGCGAGCACACAAAGCTCTCGTCGTCTCCCTCTGGCTCCTTATACCCTCGACCGCCGTTCTCTTCTTCCTCCTCATTATCATAGCGCCCAGGTGGCTCGCCCTGCCCCGCCGCGTCAAAGGGGTCTTCCCAGGCAGTCAATTTCGGCTCGTCCTGCGGGATCCCACGGGCTCCGCCGGCGAGTTCCTCCGACATGCAAGTGACACACGGCTGATGTGGACTCCCAAGAGATAGCCATGCACTCGCACGTACGCGCATACAAATACACGAAGAGTCGGGTTGAATTAATTCGCTCCACGCTCGGCTCGCTCACGCGTCGTCAAGAGAGATTAAGTATTTTAGCCGTCAAAAGAGACCCGGTTTCTTAGGCGTCAAAAGAGACCGAGTATCTTAAGTATCAAAAGAGGCCCAGTATTTCGGGCGTCAAGGGAGACCCCTGTATTCGAGGCTGCGTCGTAAAACTTTGGTCGTAGGAGCAGCACGAAGCACTATCGTCCTAACGCCGCAGTAGGACTTCCCATCCCCCTTCCTCTTCCCCTACCACACCCTCTTCTTTCCTCACCTCTCAAACTTCATCTGGTCTTAATTGGCCAGGGCGTGGCGGGATGCTAGATGCCCCATGCGGCCCTCTCCTCCCCTGCCCTCGCCCCAATGGCCAGGTATCCTTCCCACCACTCATCCCTGTGATACTAGACTCCTTCACTCTTTCTATCCCAGGATGGGAATATTTTTCCTTTGTACGTATTCCCGTCATATATCCGTCTCATCTACATTTCAATTTCTAGCTGAATAGCACTGAATGCGGCGTTCTCAAAGCAAGGGAATCCACATTTTGCACATAGATCAAAAGCCGCAAGTAACATTTTTCTCTCAATTTCCATTCCTGAATTCGAACCTCTGAAACTTCATTAAAATCAGCTGCAAAGAACCACACGAGCCCTCCTCAGAGCCCGAACTCGAAGCCAGCCCCCGCGCTGCAAAAAAAAGACTTTCAACACGATTCCCGGGGGAAGTGGGGGAGGGAAAATGGGGCAGATTTCCTTTCCTCGAGCGAGCTTACCCAGCGCTCGTTCACACATCAGCCGGTGTTGAAAAGACTCGTCAATACGGACAGGGGATTTATGGACCTCCGCTACGCCGGCCGCCCTTATAGAGCCACAGGCGGGATGGCGGTCCCTCTCCATCG
The DNA here is from genome assembly GCA_017312705.2 of Penaeus japonicus. Lineage (NCBI taxonomy): Eukaryota > Metazoa > Arthropoda > Malacostraca > Decapoda > Penaeidae > Penaeus > Penaeus japonicus. The sequence continues at coordinate 121,761 of BOPN01002052.1, read as the reverse complement.
CACTCGAGGCTTACGGCGTGAGTGCTGGTCGTCGTATCCACTAACACTACAAGATGATGAGCATGCTGGGGTCATGCGGTCCTTTGCTGCCTCGCAGAGTGGAAGAAGAGATGAAGGAATGAAAGACAAGTGGCAAAAAGGGAAGGTATGGAAGCGAATAGAAATGAATAAAAAGAGAGAGGATGAAGAAAGAAAATTAAGAAAAGGAAACGAAAGAGAAATTGAGGAAAAAAGAAGAGGATGAAGAAAAAGGAAACGAAAGTGTGTGACTAGAAACAGACATGAAAAGAGAAGCAAAGTCTAAAGGAATACGAAGTAGAGAAAAAAAAAACGCAAAAGAAGGATAAAACCAAAGACATACCACGAAACATGTTGCATAATCATTCCTGACACTTAAACATCTCTTACACAAAGTAAAACAAAAGAAACAAAAGATGCACGTTCCCTTCCGGATGTATTTTCTTTCTCTTCTTTCTTCATATATAGACTAACCTCCAGCACCGGCAACCCTCGTGGGATAAAAAATAACCAAAGAAAATAAACTCTACAAATTCCGTATAATCCTGGACCTTTTATGACTGCAATCTCTGGAAAAAATGTAGATTCCATAAAAGCGAAAATCCGGGAAACAACGTCGTTATCTCGGACCCTGTGAACCTATCACCTGTTCTGCATTTTGGGGATGTATAATAAAATTAATTATAAGCAAGTGCAGGAATAAATTTGTAAAGAAGGACATACATATATAATAAGACAATAACGATAAAACAAATACAATAAAAATACTATAATTATAACAACCAAGAACGATAATGATGATGATAATGATGATAATGATAATGATAATGGTGAAGGTGATGGTGGTGTTGATGATGATGATGATGATGATGATGATGATGATGATGATGATGATGATGATGGTGATGATGATAAAACAACAACTGCAACAACGATAATAAGATCATCCAGATCATTACTATCACTATCACTCCGAGACAATCGTAAGAAGTGAGCTAATGACTCGCGCTC
>BOPN01002052.1:112500-119939 GCA_017312705.2 Penaeus japonicus | reverse complement strand
TGCTATTACTATCAATTATTGTAGCACTATAACCAGTATGACCATTAACGTGGTAATAAAAAACACTTATTGTAACTGTGAGCAAACTGGTGCGAAAACAGATCACTTCACATACGGTCGCTTTCTACAGATAAAAAAGTGAGATTATCAACTTAATCGGTGTCGCTTTAACTTGCCGTTTCTTAAGATATCTCAATTTCTCTCTGTATCTGTCTGTCTCTGTCTCTCTCTCTCTCTCTCTCTCTCTCTCTCTCTCTCTCTCTCTCTCTCTCTCTCTCTCTCTCTCTCTCTCTCTCTCTCTCTCTCTGTGTGTGTATGTGTGTGTCTGTGTCCCTGTCTGTCTCTCTCTGCCTCTCCTAATTCATCTTCTCCTTCTCCTTCTCCTTCTCCTCCTTCTTCTCCTTCTTCTCCCTCTCAATTTCAGTCTTCCTCCTTGCCATGAACGGTTTTATTGCATGGCATTGTGCTGTTTTATATCTCAATCAATCATGCATGAGGAACTGAACTTCATTTGTTGTGTGATACAGATAAAGAAATTAATAGACAGATAGATAGAAAGCTATGCAATTGGATAGATAGATAGATAGATAGATAGACACATATAGACATATAAATAAATCGATTAAATAAATGCATAAAAGATAAAAGGAAAGAGATTGGTAGACACAGTTTTAAAAAAATAGGCGAGCAGATAGCCAGACAAACAAACAAGGACACAGAACAAGCAAGAACATCCTTCTGTCTCGAGGAATTTGATAACTATTATCTCCCGCCTGAGGACTACGACTCCGACTGACCTCTGACCCCTCCCCCCTACTCCTAGTTCCCTTCCCCCTCCCCCCTCCCCCACACACAGGTAACCTTTCCCTGTTTGGTACCCTCGGGCAAAGAATTCTCAAGGAGAGGCAAAACGCGCCATATCGAGCCTTGGGGATGTCCAACGTAAGGGCGGATATTGCTTGTTCTCTTGACTGTGTTTGTATCTAGCTCTCTCTGTCTCTCTGTATCTCTCTCTCCTTCTTTTTTTCTCGTCGTCGTCGTCGTTGTCGTCTCTCTCTCTCTCTCTCTCTCTCTCTCTCTCTCTCTCTCTCTCTCTCTCTCTCCCTCTCTCTCTCGGTTCAGTATTTATAACGTAGACATTATATAACGCAGACATAAAAACTAGAATCTAGAAGACGATTACACTATAGACACGTAGACACACGCCGCTTTTGAAAATGAACGTTTTTCTATCTTTCACTCACTCCCTATCTCTCCCTCCCTCATTCCCTTCATCCCTCACACTCTTTCCATCTCTCTACACCTCCTTCCTCTCTTTGTCCCCTTCTACTTTCCTCCCACTCTCCCTCTATCCTTTTCTCTCTCCCTCACCTCTACCTTCCTTCCTTTCTCCTTCCCTCTTCCCCTCCATCCTTCCTCCTTCCTTTCATCCCTCCCTCCCTACCTCCTTATCTACATTCCTCCCTCTCTTCCTCCTCTTTCCTCCTCCCTCCTTATCTCCATCCCTCCTCCCTGCTGCCTCTCCGTAACACAAAACTAATACACACATAAAAAAAAAAAAAAAATACAGAAATAAAAATATAAATAGTGCACGTAAAACCCACATCTCAAATCAAGGACTGATAATTAAATATAAATCTCTGTAAAATCCTATTTAAATTCTTTTGAATATTTTGCCTTTTTTCCATTTAGTGTTCCATCCCTTTCTAATGCGATATTCATGAAGAGTTGAAAGATCCATTAGTCATTTGAAAACAACATTTACCGAAGCTATAGCAACGTGTGATGACGAATAAGCGAGCGAAGTCATCACTCCAGTGTTCGTTGACGTCACCGAGGGACATGTACGCCCACCTCTCTCCCATGGAGAACCCACGCCCTCTGTGGCTTCTCCTCCTCCCGCCCACTTTGCGACGGGCGTTCTTCACCATGGCGCCAGGTATGGGATCTCGCCTTATTCTGAGGGGAGTGTAAAGGGCATAAGAGAGGAGAGAAGGAGGGAAACAGAATGGGAAGGAGAGAGAGAGAGATACTAAGAGAGAGAGAGAGAGAGAGTGAGAGAGAGAGAGAGAGAGAGAGAGAGAGAGAGAGAGAGAGAGAGAGAGAGAGAGAGAGAGAGAAAGATAGATAGATAGATAGAGAGAGAGAAAGGAAGAGAAAGAAAAAAAGATAGAAACAGATAGATAGAAAGAAAGAGAAATAGATAAAGACAGACACAGAGAGAAAGAGAAAGAGAGAGAAAGAGCGAGGAGAAAGTTGACAAACATACCTTGCCTGCACCGGAATTTTCACCCGTAACGCATGCCTCATTACCAAGCTATCAAATTAATAGCTTCTATTAAGAGATTAGCGTAACTCTCTGGGCTACAGGTAGCAGATCAAGACTATATTCCTCTCGGCTATCAACAGATTAGCTTTGGATTAATAGCAACGTTGGAGAGATTACGGAAATGGTTTCATGATAAGGTAATTAAATCATGTGTTTCTGGGAGATTATTTCATATAAATCATGTAACGCGTACGGCTATAAAGGGATACGGTAAATAAACATACAATCATACATACATATATATCAAATACACACACACACACACACACACACACACACATGCCCGCGGTTATATATATATATATGTATATATGTATATCTATCTATCTATCTATCTATCTATCTATCTATCTCTCTCTCTCTCTCTCTCTCTCTCTCTCTCTCTCTCTCTCTCTCTATATATATATATATATATATATATATATATATATATATATATATATATATACATACATGTATATGTATATGTATGTGTATGTGTATGTTCATGTGTGTGTGTGTGTATATATATATATACATATATATATATATATATATATATATATATATATATATATATATGTATATATATATATATATATATATATATATATATATATATATATACATATACATATACATATACATATACATATACATACATAAACAACATAAACATATAAATACATATGTATATATATATATATATATATATATATATATATATATATATATATATATATATATATATACATATATATAAATAAATATATATATATATATATATATATATATATATATATAAACATATCTATATATATTTATCCTTTATCAACTCTATATCTGCACTCATATTCAACATAGCATTTACACCTCTGCACTCCTCACTGTATCGGTCCACTTTGTATTCAAACTGCCATAATGCCATTAAGCTTTGAAATTGGTTTTAATAATCGGAAATCCCCGAAAAGAGTAGCCAATTTTAGTTGCCTTTTGTACTTGTATTTTTTCTGGTTATCTTTATCAATGTGAACATTTATTTGTTTTTCTTTTTTTATCTGCGTTTTTTTTTTTATTATAGATGGATTTAATTATTTATTTATTCTTTTATATTTATTTCTTCATTTAAAAGAACTTTCCTACATGATATACCACAGGATAAATATCAACAAAATATCAACAACAACAAGAAAACAAATACACCAAAATACGCAAACAAGCAAAATCATTTAAAAAAATCATTAAACAACATAAACAAGTCCCCCCACCCACCCACCACCCCCCACACAAAACTGTCACGTGACCTTGACATCGGGGCGTGACCTCCAACACTAACAACAAAGACAAAAACAAAAAAGCAATTGCAACAAACAACATTTTTGAAAAATCTCATCCACGCCCTACCAAAAAAAAAAAGAAAAAAAGAAAAAAAAAAAAGAATAAAACTAGCCTCCATCTGTCACGTGACCTTCACATCCAACCAAATGTAACGAAACAAAACAACAACAACAAACATAAAAACGCAACAAACACACACTCTAAAGTCAAACCAAAACAAAAGAATCTCAACCAATCAACAGTAATCACATGACCTCCAAACTCAACCCAATGTTCCGAAACAAAAAAACAAAAAAAAAACAAAAAACAAGACAACAAAATCAAACCAAAAGGAGGCTCCCCAAATCAACAGTTGTCACGTGACCTTCCGATCATGGCGTCACATCCAGCCACATCCGACGCCAAAAATGCAACAGGTAAAAGCTACACTCTGTGACGGAGCAACAGTTCCATGCGAAAGTGACACAAATAAACCACAACCAAAATACTTTATCTTTTATTCCATAAATTACAGTGGTATTAACACGATTAACACTCTTTCTATCATTCTTTCATATGTCCTTCATTCTCTCCTAAGTCTAATGATGATGGTAAACAAGATAATGAAAGGAGGAGTTAAAAGAGAGAGAGAGAGAGAGAGAGAGAGAGAGAGAGAGAGAGAGAGAGAGAGAGAGAGAGAGAGAGAGAGAGAGAGAGAGAGAGAGAGAGAGAGAGCGTTGAGGATATTTCGTGGAAAAAGCCAAGAGGTTTTTTTTAGAAGTGAGGTTTCCAATGCTTTCTGAATGGGCGTCTGAACGCTCTTTCACAAATGGTAATCGACGCTTCGCACGGAAGAGAATTTCCATCTTATTTACAACCTCTTGAGACCTCACTCTCTCTCTCTCTTTCTCTCTTTTTTATATATACATAAATTCATATAAAAGATAAATTATATCTGGTTCACATCCTAAATGTAACACCAAAGGTAAACACACTTGACGAAAAATGAATACATAATTAATTCACCTTATTTTAAGCTTTTTCTTTTTCTTTCTTCTTCTTCTTCTGACGTCGAAGGTCACGAAGACGAAGTCAACGCCAGACGAAAATCGGGGCGAAGAACGGACGATAAAGATGCGGCGAAGGAAACGAACGAAAAGAAAGGAAAAGAGACGGACCTAATAATTCTTTATTTCTTACTTCCAATCTATTCTAATTCTCCCTTCTCCTCCTCCTCCTCCTCCTCCCCAACCACCGAACGAGAAACAGAGGGATGACAACAATACGAGAAAAATATATCGATGTACAATAATCCTCCTTTTTTCCTCTTCGGTTTCCTCCCGTCGGCACAGACACACGCACACACACACACACGTTTTCAGGAGAGCCAGGCCGCCACACGCCCTCCTCCGCCAACGCTTACAGCCACACTGTCTCGTTCAGCCTCCCTTCTCTCTCTCTCCCTCTCTCTCTCGCTCTCCCTCTCTCTTTCACTCTCTCGCTCTCGCTCTCGCTCTCGCTCTCTCTCTCTTTTCTTTTACCTGCCCGCCAGCCAGGCAACTCACTCGCTGAGGCTGGTCTACTCTCGCTTTCTCTCTCTCTCTCTTTCTTTCTCTCTCTCTCTCTCTCTCTCTCTCTCTCTCTCTCTCTCTCTCTCTCTCTCTCTCTCTCTCTCTCTCTCTCTCCCTCCCTCTTTTCTTTCTCCTTCTCTCTCTGTCTCCCCTTCTTTTCTTTATATATCTCTCTCTTTCTCTCTCTCTCTCTCTCTCTCTCTCTCTCTTTCTCTCTCTCTCTCTCTCCCCCCCTCTTTCCTTTATCTTTCTCTCTCTTTCTCTTTCGTTCTTTCCTCTCCCTTCTAGCCTTCCCTCTTGCGCCCTCCCCCCACCCCGCAATTTTCCCATCCCTCACCTGTACTCTCACTCTCACTCCCATTTACACCTATCCTTCCTCTCCCTACCTCTCACTCCCCTGCTCTTCTCTCTCCCTCACTCTCATCTCCACCTCCACCTTCACCCTCCCCCTCTCTCTCCCTCTTCCTCCCCCTATCCCTCCCCCTCTCCATCTCCCCCCCTCCCCTCTTCCTCCCCCTATCCCTCCCCCTCTCCATCTCCCCCCTCCCCTCTTCCTCCCCCTCTCCATCTCCCCCCCTCCCCTCTTCCTCCCCCTCTCCATCTCCCCCCCTCCCCTCTTCCTCCCCATCTTTCTCCCCCACCCTCTTCTTCCCCTCTCCCCCTCCCTCTTCCTCCCCTCTCCCCCTCTCCCCCCCTCTTCCTCTCCATCCCCCCCTGCCAATTCTCGATCTCCGGGCTAAGGATAACCTCTGATGGCCTAATTACTAGTCGCCGGAATCAAATAAATGGCAGGAGAAATTAATTTATCGGGTCGTTTGCTCTCGCTCTCGCTCTCTCTCTCTCTCTCTCTCTCTCTCTCTCTCTCTCTCTCTTTCTTTCTCTCTAGAAGATAGAAAAGAAAAGATACACACACACACACACACACACACATAAATATATAGAATATATATATATATATATATATATATATATATATATATATATATATATTGATGGATGATATGAAATGATATAAAAGGGACAAACATCCATCGAATCAACCGCCTCAACACATAACTAAACCAAATAGCTGAAGGAGGGGCGGGGGGGGGGGGGGGCGGGGGGGGAGTAGAAAGGGAACCCACCCCTCTTTTATTTGCTTCTCTAATTACCCCCATCCCCACCCCTCAAATCGGACCCTAAATAATTGAAAATTCAATTAATACATCAACTTCACAAAATAAATGAATAAATAATGATATAATCACATCAATTCCCGCCGTCAAAAAGGCCAGGGGAATGTCCCTTTAAATCAGGTCGAGGCTTTTACGCGAGTCAAACGCCCCCTGTGGTGTTGGCTGATGCTGGACTCGGGAATAACCCTTTGATAGGCTTAGTTCCCTTGCTTTCTCTGTCTCTGTCTGTCTGTCTGTCTGTCTCTGTTTCTATCTCTGTCTGTCTGTCTGTCTGTCTGTCTATCTGTCTCTGTGTCTGTGTCTCTGTCTCTATCTCTGTCTCTGTCTCTCTTTCTCTCTCTCTCTTTATCTTTTTCTTTTCTCTCTCTCTTTATCTTTTTCTTTTCTCTCTCTCTCTCTCTCTCTCTCTCTCTCTCTCTCTCTCTCTCTCTCTCTCTCTCTCTCTCTCTCTGCCTTTCCCTTTCTCTTTCTCTTGTGGGGTGGAAGGGGAGGGGAGGGGGAGGGAGGAAAAGGGGATAGAGAGTGTGAAGGGGAGGTGTGGAGTCCTGAGAGGTGGGAGTGGGTAGGAGAGGTAGGGGGAGGGGGGGTAAGAGAGGTGGAAGTGAGTAGGAGAGGGGGGTAGGAGAGGTGGAGGAGGGGGGGATGTAGGAGAGGTGGGGAGAGTGGGTAAGAGAGGGTAAGTCGGGTGTTGAGGGTAGGGAGGCGGGAGATGGTAGGTAGGCAGGTAGGAAGAAGGCAAGAGAGGAAAGAACAAGAGCCAAAAGAAAAATCTTTTAACTTTTTATCAGCTGGAGTTCTTGCCAGAGTTTCCGGGAGAAGATCGAGATAGTTTTGGCGAGTCCCCCCTATCGATCGCCTAAGTTTTCTTTATTTCTCGTTTTTTTTTATCTTCTTGAAAATATTTGAATGCAATTTCATGCTCGTGTTTATTAACCAACATTTATGATCATTTCAATCAATTATTCAACTTCTGGAAATCTAATTTATGTGAAGGAACAGACGTATGTGTAATCAATCTTAAACGATAATGATTTTGATGAGATTAATGATGATATTGATGATAAATGT
>BOPN01002052.1:97500-105000 GCA_017312705.2 Penaeus japonicus | reverse complement strand
ACTGTGATGGCCTTTGTGCTGGATCGGACTTTTAGCTTATTATTTTCCTGTTTTCTTTTTTACGTGGAGTTGTTTTGTGTTGTTTTTTTCTTTTTTTTGGCTTGGGTCCGACTTTAAGCTTTTTTTTTTTCTCTTTCTCTCAGATTTTTGCTGTTGAGGTTTTGTGTTGGGTCATTTTTTCTTTTTTTTTATGTTTATATGGTTTTGGGTTGGATCGGACTTTTAGCTTATTATTTTCCTGTTTTCTTTTTTGTTTTGTTTTTTCTTGTCTTTTTTTGGCTTGGGTCCGATTTTAAGCTTTATTTTCTCTCTCATATTTTTTGCTATTGAGGTTTTGTGTTGGGGTCTTTTTTTCTTTTCTTTTTTTAATGTTTATATGGTTTTGGGTTGGATCGGACTTTTAGCTTATTTTCCCTATCTTTTTTTTTACACCGAGCTTTTGTTATTGTCTATCTTCCTTGCATGGTTTTCGATTGGATCCGACTTTTTTTTTTTTCTTTTCCTTTGCAAAAGTTTTGGTTTCGATCAGACTTTTAGCCATCATTTCCTCTGTACATAGAGGTTCTTGTATCAGATCGGCCTTTCAGTAAATGTGATTTTTTTTTTCTTTTCTTATGTAAAGGTTTTGTGTAGAGTTGAATTTTTACAGAGATGTTGGATTGGATCGGACTTTTAGTTTGTTTGTTTTTTTTACTTATTTTGCACGGAGGTTTTGGGTTGGATCGGACTTTTAGGTTATTCTTTCCCTTTTTTTATTCAGGACATACATTTTGCGCTGAACCGTGCTTTTAGCATATTTTTTCTTCTATTTGTGTTGAGGTTTTTTTTTCAAGGAAATAGGTTTTACTTTTAGCATTTTATTATCATCTTTAAGGGATACATTTAATCATCCTCTTAGCTTATTCCTAATACTTATTTAACAATGTTTCTGAACCAAATAATTTAGGTTAGTGTCCCGTCTTCCACTCGTCTCTCCCCTTGTTATTCTTTGCTTTTCGTTTCCTCTGGTTCTTCTTGTTCTTGGTCCGTTCCTGTTCCCCTTCTTGTTTTAATTCTTCTGATTTCCCTCTTTCCTCTTCTCCTTCTTTTTGATATCATCATTATTATTTTCTTTTTTTCTTTCTCTTTTCCTTCATCCTCTTCTCCTCCTACTCTTCCTCCTCTTCTTCTTCCTTTTTCTCTTCTTCCTTCTCCTTCTTCCCTTCCTTCTTCATTATCTTGGAATCCTCCTCCTTCTTCTTTGTCCCGGTTCCCTCTCTTTCCCTTCGCCCTTTTCCTTCTTTTTCCTTCTTCACTCCCACTTCCTTTATCTCCCTTATTATCACTTATCTCTTTATCCTTTCCCCTCTTCCCTCCTTATTTTTCATTTCCTTGATCAACAAATTACGGAATGCAGTCGAGCTGAGAGAGAGAGAAAGAAAGAAAGAAAGAGAGAGAGAGAGAGAGAGAGAGAGAGAGAGAGAGAGAGAGAGAGAGAGAGAGAGAGAGAGAGAGAGAGAGAGAGAGAGAGAGGGGGGGGGGGGGAGGGAGAGTGAGAGAGACAGACAGAGAGAGAGAAAAAAAATTACAGACAAACAAACACGAAAGACAAAGAGAGAAAGACACAGGCAGACATACACGAAAGACAAACACAGAGAGAAAACAATACAAAAGCAATAACGAGAGAAAAGGAAAAGAAAAAGAAAGAAAAAAGGCAACAGCGCTGACACTCCTTCCTCTCCTGTGCCAACGCTGACTCCAAATTGCTTAATTGCTGAGCTCATTAAATCGCCTTTTGCACAATTTGGATTATCGTCATCCACGTAATTGGTATCTGAACGCAATAGTGTTCTTCCTGTGCCTCGTTCTTGACTGCTGAGTGAACAACGGGTTGAAAGCCAGCGATGTTCTTCCTACCTCTCTTCATGTTCATATGTCCTGTTCTTGATTGCTCAATGATCTTCAAATCTCTTTTAATGTTATTGTCCTCTATAAAGTCAGTAATGTTCTTCCTACCTCTGTTCTTGTCATTATGTTTTGTTCTTGCATACTAAGTGAATATTAGGATTAAAGTTCATTGTGTTCTACATATCTTTACTTATCATTGTCTTGTTTTAGCTTGCATAGTGAACAAAAGATTCTAAAGTCAATTATCTGTTACCTTAATTTTCTCTCTGTTCTTTTCTTGTTATCGTCTTTGTTCTTCTTGCATGAAGAATAGAAAAAAAGTTCTGCTGACTGATTAATTTTGTTCGCAATCTCCCTGTTCTCTATTTTTGTTAATCTGTTCTCGGATGTGTGAAGAACAAAATCTTTAGAACCAAATTCTCATCTCGTTTTCTGGCTGTTCTTGTTAATGTCTTTGTTCGTATAATTATACCAATAATATTAAAACTTACAATACTAACAAATCATAATTACAATGATAAAAATAAAAACAACAACGACAAATAATAATAATAATGATAATTTAAAAAAATCATGAATGATTCCATAGACATAACAGTGTATATATGTATATATATATATATATATATATATATATATGCATATATATATATATACATATATATATATATATATATATATATATATATATATATATATATATATATATATATATACATATATATGTATATATATATATATATATATATATATATATATATATATATATATATATATATATATATATATATATATATATATACATACGTATATATATATATATATATATATATATATATATATATATATATATATATATATATATATATATCCTTCCCTCTTTTCACCACGAAAGGTCAAAAATGTCTCGAAATAAGTGGCGTGATCGGGGCATTGTTTCGGGGCGCAGATGGGCGTGGGTGGGTCTGTATGGGCGTGGGTGGGTGTGTATAGGCGTGGGCGGATGTGTATAGGCGTGGGTGTGGGCGTTGGGATAGTGTTTGTGTGTGTGTGTGTGTGTGTGTTTGTGTGTGTGTGTAAAACTGACAAGACAACCTTTTCCCTCATTCTCACCCCCTCCCCTTAAAAAAAAGTCGGAAACATTCAGAAGAGTGATCTAAAAAAAATCATTTTTCCTACTTTTTTCCTGTTGACTCTCTGCTTTTTATATATAATATCAATATAAATTCTTTTGCTTGGCACAATTTGTCTCTTTTCCTCCCTCTCTCGGTTGCTACTTTCTCTCTTTTTCTTTCTTGCTGCCTGTCTTTCTCTTTCACTCTCTCTATTCCTCTCTATCTCTCTTCCTCTTCCTCTCTCTCTTCCCCCCCCTCCCCCCCTTTTCCCGTCTTCTCTCCTTCTTCATCTGTCTCCCTCACCTTCTTTCATCCCCTCTTCTTTTTCACACGATTACGTGCGGATATCCCTACCCGCACCCCTCATCAACCCCCCCCCCCTCCCACCCACCCACCCATGGTAGGTCAATGTGTCAATTTACTTAGGAAATTAACGTAGCAGAGTAGCGCCCCCTCCCCCTCCCCCACCCACCCACCTATTTCCCTCTACCCCCTACCTCCACGCCCATCCCATCCCGTTCGTGTTTCTCTCATCCATCAATTTAGTCTTGATTACGTTGTTATCATTGTCATCTGATTCAATATCATCATTATTATCGTCATTGCTATTACCTTCGTTATCATTCGTCGTAGTAGTGTCGTTGATATAATCATTATTCCTTTGCTATTATTATCACCTCAATCATCATTATCATTATTCCTATCATCATCAAGACTATTAACATTGTCATCATTACTGCCAATATCATAGTTATCATAATCGTAATTATCGTTATCGTTAGCAGTAGATTCTTTCGATTATCATCATTACTAATAATATCATCATCACCATCATTATCACTATCCTAATCATTACAATTAGCCTTTTTTATCAGTACCACCATCATCACTATCATCACTATCACTACTAGTAATAACACGAATATCACCATCGATCCTGTTATCATCCACATCTCGATAACACTATAGAATGCAAGACCTCCCTTCAAAACCCTTTATCCATCTTAATCCATCCATATCCTACTCATCCGATCTCCCATCAACTTCTTTATCATCCTCTTTATTCCCCATCATCATCCCCCGTTTCCTGCTTCTGTTTTTGTCCACCCCTTTTATCCAGTTTTATCTTCCTCTCCACTTTTACATTATCCGATTATCTTCTCACGTGGTCCTGTCGTGCGATCATCCGGGTTATTCGGTTAACCTACTCTATATGCATTGTATATGATTATTACATTAATTACATTATGTACAGCTTATTTTTCCATTAGCATCGCATATTATAAACAGGCTGGTATCTTATATGATATACGTATTTTATATCTCGATTGTTACATCATATACAGATAGTTATATCATTGCATATAAGTTACATGCAGGTTGCTAATATCATGTCTTAACAATATATTAAGTTTATGTTTATGTCTATGTATATATATATATGTATATGTATACACTTATATGTATGTATGTATATATATATAAACATATATATATATATATATATATATATATATATATATATATATATATATATATATATATATATATGTATGTATGCAGTGAGTGAGTGTGAGTATGCATGTGTATGTCCGTGTGTGTGTCCGTATGTGTGTCCGCGTGCGTTTACGTGTGCGTGTACGTGTGCGTGTGCATGTACGTGTGCGTGTGCGTGTACGTGTGTGTTACTTTCCCATCCAATCCATCCCCCTCTATTTTCCTTGTATCTCTTCTAGTCATCGGTCTTATTAGCACCATCGACTCTCAAACCTTCATTTCTTTTTCATTTCCTTCCACTTCCTTCATTCCGCCTTTGCTGTAAAGAGGGAAGGCTCAAGCCAGCATGACCTCGAGTGTCCTGATTGGCTCGCTCTGACCTTTGACCTAAATTTTCAGCTATTAATTTGCATATCCATTTAGCGGTCTAAAATGGATATTGTAATCACTATCACTACTACTACTGATGGTGATGATGATGGTGATGATGGTGGAGATGATGATGGAGATGGTGATGATGATGATGATGATGGTGGTGGTGATGATGATGGTGATGATGATGATGATGATGATGATGGTGGTGGTGATGATGATGATGATGACGATAAGAGTAATATTAATAGTAATGATACTGATACTACTACTCCTGATGGTGATGATGGAGATGATGATGATGATGATGAAGATGGTGATGATGGAGATTATGATGATAATGATGATGGAGATGATGATGGTGATAATGATGATGGTGATGATGAGGATGATGATGATGATAATGATGATGATTTATATTAATATTAATAGTAATGATAATGATACTACTACTACTGATGGTGGTGGTGGTGATGATGATGACGATGATGATGATGATGATGATGATGATGATGACGACGATGATGATAATGATGATGATGATGGTGATAATGATGATGATGGTGATGAAGACGATGATGGTGATGGAGATGATGATGATGATGATGACGATAAGAGTAATATTAATACTAATGATAATGATAATAATAACAATAATAACAAAAATATTAGTAATAATAATAACAATAATATCAGTAATAATGAAAATAACAACAATAATCTTAGTAATAATGACAATAACAACAATGATAACGACAATAAAGATGATGACGATGTTGCACACCATAAGCCATCAAACCATAAGCCATCAAACCATAAACCATCAAAACCGTAACCTCGACATCCACCGCCATTAACTTCGACCATACAAACGCTCACTCGCCACTTCCCGGCTCGAAGGCACACGCGAGCAAGTGGTATGCATGCGCGGCGATATAACTCCCTTTAATGACTGCTGTTCTTGCAGTTGCTGTGGCGGTTAGCTTTTTTTTTTTTTTTTTTTTTTTTTTAATTATGTCCATGGGAAAAAAAAAGTTTGGTTTATATGGAGGAGCGGGAGCGGGAAGGGGGACGGGGAGGGGGGAGGGAAAGGGGGAGGGGGAGGGAGAGGGGGTAGTGGGGGGAGATAGGAGGGGAGGGGGTAGTGGGGGGGAGATGGGGGAAGGGGAGGGGGTGGGGGTGGTGGGAGGAGGGACGAGGGAGGATGTTGGAAGGAGGGGGATGGGGAGGAGGAGGGGGAAGGGGGAAGGGATGATGGTAGCGGGATCGGGAGGGGGTGGGGGTGGTGGGGGAGGGGAGATTGGGGAGGAGGGGGAGACGAAGGATAGGAAGGTGGGGGATGGGGAGGATAGGGGAGGGGGGAGAGGCAGAGGAGGAGGGGGAAGGGGGAGGGGAAGGAGGAGGAAGAGGAAAAGAAGAATAAGAATAATAAGAAGGAGGAGGAGTAGGAGAAAGAGGTGGAGGAAGAGGACAAAAGAGGAAAAAGGAAAGACCAAAACAATTCTAAAAAAGAGAAAACAAAATATACAAATAAAAGGGAAATCAAAACATTAAAACAATCTGAAAAAAATAAAAAAAAACATTAAAAAAAAAAATAATAATAATAAAAGCACAAAACCAAAGACAAAACAAAATACCTTAGCAAAAAAAAGAAGAAAAATAAACACCCATCCCCCCTCAAAAAAAAAAAGAAAAAAAAGGTCAGAAAAATCCGAGGGTCACAAAGAATAGAGAAACAAAGAACGCTTCCGAGTTGTGATCTGTGGTCTCGCTCCCTCTCTTTTTTTTTTCTCTCGTGCTTTAAGAGTCTTTCTTTTTCTTTTTCTCTTTTTTTTTTTTGGGGGGGGGGTTATTCTTTATTCCATTTGGGATGTTTTTTTTCTCTCTATCTCTGTTATTTTTTGTTATTTGTTTGTTTCTCTTTCGTTCGATCGCTTCTTCCCTCTATCTCTATCTCTACGTCTCTCTTTCCCCCTCCATCTCCCCTCTTAGCCTCCCTCCTTTCTTCCCTCCCTCTCACCTTTCTTTCTGTCTCTCCCTCTATCCCTCTAACTCTCCCCCTTCCTATAACCTCTCCCTCTTGCCAACAACGCACCCTCAACGCACCGTTAACGCACCTTCCACAGCACCCTCCACGCACCTTCTACACACCGACCTTCGCCTCCTTCCCGATAACAGCGAATCGATGGAAGAAATAGACGGCAGTTAATGCTGGCTCCGACTCACCTTGGGTCGGAATGGAGGAAAAGGGACAGGTATTGAGAGAGAGAGAGACTGGTGCGGGTGGGGGAGGGAAATAGGGGGAAGGGGAAGGGGAAGGGGGAGAGGGAGAGGGAGAGGGAGAGGGATAGAGGGAGGGGAGGGAGATGGGGGGAGAGGGAGAGGGATGGGGTAACGGGGGGGGGGGGGGGGGGGGGGGGGGGGGGGTATGGGGGGGGAGATGAAGTGGGTGGAACGGAGGGAAATAGAGTTGGCAGTGGAGGGCGGTAGGGAGGATGAGAGATGGTAAGACAGAGAGAGAATGAGAGAGAGAGAGAGAGAGAGAGAGAGAGAGAGAGAGAGAGAGAGAGAGAGAGAGAGAGAGAGAGAGAGAGAGAGAGAGAGAAGAAAGAGGACAGAGAGAGAGAGA
>BOPN01002052.1:85000-87500 GCA_017312705.2 Penaeus japonicus | reverse complement strand
TTTCCCTCCTTCTTCTCCTTCACATTCTTCCTTCTTCCTTCCTTACTATCCTTTTCGTTTCTCCTTTCTTATTTTTTCACCACCATCAGTCAAATATTTCTCCTTGTTGCAGTTCCCTCCTCCTAACCCTCCGCTCTCACATAACCCCCCTCTCCTCCTCCTCCCCAGAGACCCCCCCCCCCCACCTACCTACCAGCTAGGCGATGGCGCTCGAGGGAGACAAGGATCTTGTGAGTGAGCGAAGAGTGACGGAGGAGGAGGAGGAGGAGGAGAAGGTGAAAGAGGAGAAGGGGGAAGAAGAGATAGAGGAGGAGGAGAATGAGAACAGGAGTAGGAGTGGGGGAAAAAGCGATGGAATCAATGGAGAGAGAAAGAGAGAGAGAGAAAAGAGAGACAGATGAACAAGCAAAGCAAAAAAGAAAAAAGAAAAAAAAAAGAAAAAAACACGAAAAGAGAAAAATCACCCATCATTCACGGAAATGGAATAAAGGAGAACACTTTAAAAAAATGGAAAATAAAAAGGAAAATCACAAAAATAAAAAGATAGAGAGAGAGAGAAGGATAAAAAAAAACAAGAACTCCACTCCCAAAAGGACCTTGTTCTGCAGTCTTTCACGTCGCGATTTCTGGGAAGTTTTGAGGCTTGGGGAGTAGAGTGGGAGGGAAGGGGAGGGGGGGGGAAGGGGAAGAATGACAAATGGGGGAGAAGGAAAGGTGAATCCGTGGCGGCTGTGAAAAATGGGGTATAGGAAGAGAAAGAGATAGAGAGGGGAGCAGGAACCTGATGGAGGGAACGAGGGAGTGGGAGAGGGGGAGGAGGGGAAAGGGAGAGAGAGAGAGAGAGAGAGAGAGAGAGAGAGAGAGAGAGACATATATAGCGAGAAAAGAGAGAAGATTGAAGCGTGAAGAGGAACTACTCAATGTTGATATGAAAAAAGTGAAAGATCACGAAAAAGAGACATAGGAATAGAAATAAAAGGATAAATTTGGGGACACAAGGCACAACAGAAAACGGAAGGGAGGAGAAACATCTACAGTAACAACCTAAATTAAATGATTTTTATTAGTTATTTGTTAGAATGTAATGCGATCTACGATAAGCGGTTCTACACATCTCAAATAAGTTCTATATATCAAATATTCATCGGAATATCACCTCAGAAATATAACGAAACTCAAAATCCTTGAGGACATAAGAAATCATTGGTGGTCTTCTTAGAATAATATCAATATAAATAAAATGATCAGCATTCCTTTCTATTCACCTATCGGCATTCAATAAGATTCAAGACAAAAAGTCTAAAACTGACAGAAAACAACAAAAACGACAAGACAAATAAAACAGAAATCCTTTACAGAGCTAATAAATAAACATACATTCAATACCTTTACATTTCCGTAACATTTTTTACGATATCCGTTACAATTCTCGAAATCAAAATCAATATACGAAAATATATACACATCATGTAACACTATCTACGTTCTGTATCGACTGCGCTATACAACCTTTTTGCATAAATAACGAACGCCAAGTATCGCCCTGTGATTGGTTAACCGGGAAACCCAGCTGGATCATTATCAGCCAATCACCGACGGGAATTTTAAATCGCACCATAATTCGAATGTAACGCCCGCGCAGAATCCGTTAACGGTCGATAATGCGGAGGTATTCGGATATTCTGGGAGTCCTCTTATTTTTACACCTGCTAGTTTATATATTTTTTTCAATATATATTACTGTAATCTCTTATTACAATGCTCTGTCACTATCGCTGATATTATTTTCGCTGTCAGCACAACTACCTTTACAATAAATATTATCATGACTAAAACCAGCATCATTATTATTATTACTAACACTTTGGCCATTCATCAACATCATTATCATTACAATTTGCATGATCATTATTACATTAGTAATAATGATAATGCTACTATCATCTTTTCATAATTACTGTTATCATCAATACCATTATCAACACCATCATTAATCCTTCTTAGTCATCATCACCATAATCACTAACATCATCATCATATCAACCTCACGATTTTCATATTACTATCATCATCAATAGTGGTATCATCCTTTTCATTATTACTATTACCACCAATACCATCATCATCAACCACTATCCCTATCGGTTACCAACACCATTACCACTATAATACCATTACTGCAACCATCTTTTCATCATAACATTATCATCCTCATCCTTATCAGAATAACTATTCTGAAAATTATAACTATCAACCACATATTTTTCACATTACTACTGTTACTACGACCTCATAACAACAGTTGTCACTGTTAAACGTCATTAATCTAGGAATAACCACGCGCTCACGCTAACCTAAAAATGTCGCTGTGAAATAATTCTTCTGACGTAACGGTTGCAGTTATATATATTGCAATCGCGTGAAAAAAAAACGAGTTAAGGAATGAAAAGCCAGCAAGAAACGTAGAAATGTTTGAAGGTATCAATATAGATGGCTAGGT